>BRYE01000011.1:10645926-10653426 GCA_030159115.1 Actinidia arguta var. hypoleuca | reverse complement strand
TAAAATTCTAGTTTCCTTTCTATTATAAATAAGAATGTAATCTTATTTTTAAAGGAGTTTTATTGATTAAAAAAAATTGAGTGATTAAAGAGAGAGTTCTCTTTTTCTTCCAAACTATTTGGTATTCTTCGGAATCAACAAAGTGTTTGATGTCTTTATTCTCGGTATTCGGTGTGAATCAACGGGTTTAGAGAGGGATTTCATTTCCGGCATTCGTAGAATAAGCGGATTCAAAATCGCATATCCTTTTTCGTTTCTTTATTCTTCTTTTTCACGCTTCCGCGCTGCATCAAAAGTATAGTAAAATAACTGGAGCTGAAGTAGAAAAGATTATTATTCAATAAACATAAGTAATTTATAATTACACTTTTGAACACAAGTCTGGGCCGCCCGTTAACAAAATGCTACTACCAATACTACTATACTATTACATACATGTTTTAAGGTTCTGAAATTTTCATTTAAATATATGACGTAATTAGAACGCGAATGTGATGTCATGACATTACGGATATATATAGGTATGTTAGAAAATAAAGTTGGGTTTTCGATTGGGCTTGAATGTGGGTGTATGGGAGAGTCGGCCAACTATTTGGACCCAAGATTGGTTTGGTTTGTGGCTTGGGGCAAGCAAGGCCCAAGGCCCAATTATCATTTATTGTCTTAACCTAACCCTTCCTAAATTTATTAATTTTCAACATTTATTTCTCTTCTTCTTCTTCTCTCTCTCTTTAGGTTTTGGCCCAAAGAGAGTTTTGCATTTTGAGTTTAGATCTAAGTGAGTTAGAGTGTGATTCAAGTAGTGATACTTTAGAGAGAAATTATTTACTCGACGTGAGCTTCGTTGAAGTATTGAGGTTCATCTCATCTTTGACAAGTTTTTAGAGCATTTCTTGCATAGATTTGAGGTAAATGGGGTTTTCCTTATGGGGTTTTACTTTGAGTTGGTGTTAATGGCTTATACTTAGCCTATTGAGGCCTTATTTAAAAATGATGAATTGTATGTGACATGGAGCTTAGATGTCTACACTTCATGTTGGCATTTTGACCACTATCTTCAAGTGTCAACACTTCATACAGGTGTTTGGTTTTTGTCTTCAGGTGTTGATACTTTATTTTTCATGTGTCGACACTTCATACAGGTATTTGGTTACTGTCTTTAGGTGTCGACACTTTATATTTTCATGTGTAAAGTGTCGACACTTCATTCTGGTGTTTAGTTACTGGTTTTAGGTATCAACACCTGTAGTTACATTCCTCAAGTTTAGTTTCAACACTTCATAATTATATGCTTATGTATCATAGTTTTGGCTTAAGACATCAAGTCTATTGTTAAATCTTTTCAAGGTAAGTTACCTTTACTATAAAATAAATTTCAGGTACCGAGGGTTATCCTGACTCGTGAGGCATATGGATTACCATTTAGTTTTCTTTTATTTTTAGAAAACTAGTTTACGTATTTTGGAAAAGTGTAATATGTCTATGTTTATTTATAGTGTATGTCTACGTGGCAAAATCTGGTGTTATTTGGGGGATGACAACATGGTATCAGATCCCTAGATTCTAATAGCTATGAGTTGTGGGGTGGTTAGACCACATTTCTTTAGTGTCTAAGTATTGAGGTGTAATACGAGGGTGTTACATAGGTATTAAGTAATAACATGAACATACATGGTATCTTGCTATTGATTTGCATATGGTGTAGCAAATGTTTTGATCTAATCATAAATGAATATGATTATCTTATCGTTTTCTTATGGCATGTGTAGAACATGCCACCCCATCAAGCAAGAGGTCGCGCCAGGTCACTTACAGGATCTCATGGGGCTCGTGTAGCACGCGGGGCTCATGGGAACTGTGACGAAAAGGATGATGACAATCACTAAGATTCGGTAATATGAGGAGGAGCCAATGCTCTTGGAGAAAGAGTTGGAGGTGCTCCACCAGCAGTATTTGGTGGCGCAAAATTTATGCAAGAGGTTTTCACCGCCATTGATCAAGTGGTGAGGAACACCGTGCAAATGATGCAAGTGCCGATTAGAGCGACGGAGTCTAGGGCTACTACGGCCATGAAGTCTTCTCTACAACTTCACCCGCTTTCATTTAAGGGCGAATCGGATTTGTTTGTTGTGGAGGATTGGCTTGAGCAAGCCATAAGGGGCGATAGATACGATCTTGGTGATGGAGGAGGAGTTAAGGGTTTTATTCACATCATATCAATTGCAAGGGGACGCATTCCAATGGTGGAAGACCGTGAAGGAAAGTGTGGCAAAGAAGTGGGAGCCTTTTAAGAAGGCATTTTTAGATCAATATTTTACTGACACGATGAAAGTGGCATTAAGGATGGAGTTCATCAACCTAGTGCAAGAGAGTATGAATGTGGCTCAGTATGAGGCCAAGTTCACTAGTTTGTCAAAGTTTACAAAGGCATTTGTATCGATGGATGAGAAGAAGGCAAAATAGTTTATGCGGTGACTTAGGCCTTCCATAAGGAATAAGATTACGAAAAATTTGATCAATGTATACTTGACTATGGTTAGTTCGGCGGCAGCCATTGAGGAGACTTTGAATAAGACTAGGAAGATCACAAATCCAAAATCTCAGCGTGAAGGCACTAGTGCACAATCAGAATGGCATTTTCTAAAGAAGCCAAAGAATTCTACGACACAATAACAGTATCCCGTTAGGTCTTCACCTACTATTTCGGTAGTGTCATCTAGCCAGACATCTCGAAGAGGATCGATTTTTTTGATTGTCACCAACCGGGGCACCGTATTGTGGACTGCCCATTGAAAAGGCAATAGCGGCAGTCATAATAGAGAGGTCAACCCCACAGTCAGTCACAGGGACAGTCACAGGTTAGGGGGCCCTTTACTTGTTTTTAGTGTGGTCAAGTTTGGCATATCATGTGTCAGTGCACATAGAAGAGGAATAGTTAGGGAGTTACGGGATCGTAACAACCTACTCGATTAGTTCAGGCCTCAAAGGCCACTCCAGCATTCACTTCGGCTCAGACTTCACATCAATTAGGACCAGAGGTTGTAGCTCAACAGGGTCAGAGGACGCAGGGATGGATTTACGCTATGACATCAACAACGAGATCGTCGGGGACTACAGGGCAACAAGAGCAGCTGTTAGATACCTCTATTGTACAAGGTACTTTTCTTGTGTTTAATTCGTGGGCTCGTGTTCTCATCGACACGAGAGCATCACATTCATTCATCGCATCATCGTTTACTTTGGCATTGGGGGTTAGAGATTGAGGTGTTAGATTCAGTACTGGTGTTAGAAACTCCAATTGGAGGTAGGACAATCTTGATATGAGTCGGTAGGTCTTGCGAGGTTAAATTACTGATCTATGTTTTGTGTTCGACTTTATTATGTTAGACATGATGAATTTTGACATAATCCTTGTTATGAATTGGTTTGGTTGACCAGTTATCGTGCTACGATAGATTGTGTCCGGTATCGGGTTACCTTCTGTACACTCAAGGGTGACCATTTTCATTTTGTGGGAAATCGGAGTGGTGATTTTGTCCCATCGTCTACTGATGTGCGTAGACAAAGGGAATAAAATTTTTGTTTCTCAGCTTGCCTAGTCGACAAGGGTAGTATAGTTAATATGGTTTTGCCATTGGTTGTTTGAGACTTTCTAGATGTCTTTTTGGAAGACTTGATAGAGTTACTGCCGCACTAGGAGATTGAATTCTCCATTGATCTTATACGAGGCACTACGCCTATTTCTATACCACTGTATCATTTTGCACCAACAGAGTTGCAAGAATTAAAGATTCAGATTCAAGACTTATTCAATAAGGGCTTATCTGACCTAGTGCATCACCGTGGGAAGCTTCATCTTTGTTTGCTAAGAAGAAGGATGGGTCACTTCGAATGTGTGTTAATTACCGACGATTAAACCATGTGACGACAAAAAACAAGTATCCACTTTAAGTATTGACGACTTGTTTGACCAGCTGAAGGGTTCGAGCTATTTCTCAAAGATTGATTTGAGATCGAGTTATCACCAATTGCGGATCAAGGAGGAGGACATTGTGAAGACGTCTTTTCGCTCACGCTACGGACATTATGAGTTTCTTGTAATGCCGTTTGGTCGTATGAACGCGTAGCAACTTTTATGGACTTGATGAATCGCATCTTTGATCCATATCTTGACTAGTTTGTGATCGTATTCGTGGACAACATCTTGATCTACTCGCCATCGATTGAGTGACATGAGGAGCATTTTGAGGATCGTGCTATAGCTTTTGCGAGAATATCGTTTTTATGCTAAGTTAAGTAAGTTTGAATTCTGGTTACCTGAGGTAAAATTCTTAGGTCACGTTATTTTGGGGAGTGGAGTAGTTATTTATTCATCAAAGATTGAAACAATGATGAATTGGGAACAGCCAAAACCATTTCGAGATTGTAATTTCTTGGGTTTAGTCAGTTACTATCAACGATTTGTGGAGGATTTTTCACGTTTAACGACACCTATGACTCGACTTACGAGGAAGATAATTCATTTTATTTGGAATAATGTGTGTGAGTATTCTTTTCAAGAACTTAAGAAGAGATTGACTTCGACGCCGATTCTTGTTATACGTGAGCGAAGATTGGGTTATACTGTGTACAAAAATACTTCATGTGATAGTTTGGATTGCGTGTTGATGTAGTTGGATAAAGTAATTGTGTATGATTCACGTTAATTAAAGACACAATGAGCAGAATTATCTGACTCATGACTTAGAGCTTGTAGCAGTTATATTTGCGTTGAAAAGTTGAAGACATTACTTGTACGGAGAGCGGTTTGACGTGTTCTTAGACCACGAGAGCTTGAAGTATTTGCTCATGCAAAAGGATTTGAACATGAAGCAGCGACATTGGATGGAGTACATGGAGGACTATGACTTTGACTTACAATATCATCTTGGGAAGGCAAACGTTGTGGTCGATGCGCATAGTAGGAAATCTCTTAGTACGTTGGCGAGCATTTATATTCATAAGTGGAAGATGCTTCAAGATATCGGTGAGTACGACTTACTTCTCAATGAAACAGACGAGTTGGCTACATTGTTCACATTGTATGTGGAGCCATCAATCATCAATCGGGTTATTGTCACATAACAGCAAGATGTGGGAGCCCAGACAATTTGCGATCGTATCACTAGGGGTGTAGGACTAAGATGTAAGTCTTAGTCCTACACCCCTAGTCGGATTAAGACTTAGTCCTCCCATGATCAGGGCTTAAGATGTAAGTCTAGGTTATTCGTACCATTGTCTAGTAAGAACGATGTTCTACTTGAGTTTCATCATTCGCGACTTGCAATTCATATTGGAGGGACGAAGATGTATCATGATTTATGTCTCCAATTTTTGTGGAAGTGAATGTAGAAGGATGTTGTCTTGTTTGTTTCGAAGTATTTGACTTGTCAACAAGTGAAAGCCGAACACCAAAAATCAGCAAGTTAACTATGACCACTACCGGTTGCAGAATGAAAATGGGAGCATATCACGATGGACTTTGTGTTCGGGTTGCCTAGATCATTAAGAGAGCATGATACTATTTGGGTTGTGGTTGATCATTTGATGAAATCCGCGCACTTTTTTCATATCCGTCTGTCAATTTCAGTAGAGGATTTTGGCGTTATTTATGTTCATGAAATCATTCAACTTCATGGAATTTCGGTATCTATCATTTCTGATAGGGATCCGTATTTTACATCTCTCTTATGGAAAAGGATGCAGTCAACTCTTGGCTCAGATTTGAGGCTTAGCAAGGCATTTCATCCTCAGACTAACGGGCAGTCTGAGCGTACAATTCAAATTCTAGAGGACATGCTTCGGGCATGCGTGTTTGATTTCGGGGGATCATGGGAGGATCATCTACACTTGGTAAAGTTCGTGTATAACAATAGTTATTAAGCGAACATTGGAATGGCACATTTTGAAGCATTGTTAGACAGACCTTGTAGGTTACTCATTTGTTGGACCGACATTGTGGAGGCAACGCTTGCCAAGTCAGATTGGATTCGTTGTACAACCAAGAAGTAGTCTTGATTAGGAAATGTTTACTCACGGCGCAAAGTCGTCAAAAGAATTACATCGACCGAAGAAAATGTCACTTTGAATTTGCTGTTGGAGACCACGTGTTCTTGAAAGTTTCACCTAAGAGGGAATTAATGCATTTTGGGCATAGCGGCAAGTTATCACCAAGGTTTATTGGACCGTTTGACATTCTTGATCGTATTGGGGTCATGGCATATCATCTTGCCTTGCCACAAAGGTTGGCCAATATGCACAACGTGTTTCACGTCTCTATGTTGCAGAAGTATGAACCCGATCCTTCGCACGTTTTGAATTGGAAAGATCTTGATCAACGAGGATGTCACGTATGAGGAGCGACCGATTTGTGTATTAGACACGCGAGACCAAGTTCTTAGGGGAAAGACCATTCCATTGGTGAAGATTCTATGCCTTGATCATGGCGTGAAAGAGGCTACGTAGGAGCACGAGTCCGAGGTTCGCACAAAGTATCAAGATCTTTTTATCCAACTTGGTAAGTTTATTTAATTTTGAGGATGAATTTTTTTTTTTAGTGGTAGAGGTTGTAAGGTTCCAAAATTTTCTTTTAAATATATACCATAATTAGGACGCGCATGTGATCTCATCACATTATATATATATATATATATATATATATATATATATATATATATATATATGTATAGGTATGTTAGAAAATAAAGTTGGGTTTTTGATTGGGCTTGAAGGTGGGTATATGAGAGAGTATGCCAACTATTTGGACCCAAGATTGATTTGGGTTATGGCTTGGGCCAAGTAAGGCCCAAGGCCTAAACATCATTTATTGTCTTAACCTAACCCTTCCCAAATTCATTAATTTTGAACATTTATTTCTCTTCTTCTTCTCTCTCTCTGTAGGTTTTAGGCTAAATAAGGTGTTGCATTTTTAGCTTAGATCTAAGTGAGTTATAGTGTGATTCGAGTGGTGATGCTTTGGAGAGAAATTATTACTCGACGGGGGATTCATTTTAAGCCAATAAGGTTGGAGATTGGAGCAAGTTGAAGTGTTGGGGTTCATCTCATCTTCAACAAGCTTTGGAGCATTTCTTGCATGGATTTGAGGTAAATGGGGTTTTCTTTGTGGGTTTTTACTTTAAGTTAGGGCTAATAGCTTATACTTAGCCTATTGAGGTCTTATTTTAAAATGATGAATTGTATGTGACGTGGAGCCTAGGTGTCGACACTTCATATTGGCATTTTGACCACTGCCTTTAAGTGTCGACACTTTATTTTTCATGTGTCGACACTTCATATAGGTATTTGGTTACTTTCTTCAGGTGTCGACACTTTATTTTTTATGTGTTGACAATTCATACAAGTATTTGGTTACTGTTTTCAAGTATCGACACTTTATATTTTAATGTGTCGATACTTCATGCTGGCATTTGGCTACTTTCTTTAAGTGTCGACACTTTACTT
>BRYE01000011.1:10613426-10615926 GCA_030159115.1 Actinidia arguta var. hypoleuca | reverse complement strand
TCAGGTCTAGACCTTATGCACCTTCTTAGCTCAGATCGGCTCATTAGCTCAATTCGTAATAATATCGGTCTAGACTGTTACAATAATGGATCGGTTCCGATTTGCACCAGCCAACTCACTTTATTTTTTTAATTTTTTTATTAAATCTTGACAATATTCCGACACATTTTGTAATCGATGTAATGTTATACTTTATACACATTTTTTTCTTTTAATTTTATAAGAAAAATATTGTTTAAAAAATAATAAGAATTAAAAATTATATTTTAATAATTTACAACAACAATATATTTATATTGAACAATAAATTATAAATTGGATAAACAAATAGAAAAAGACTAAAAATCAAAGAGATTTATTTTATTTATGAATAAATAATGTCAAATACATTGATTGAAAAATTAAGATCAAGAAAAGACTTGTAAAAATCAAAATTGGATCGAGGAGCTACCAAGTGTATTATGGGCTTACCAAACTACATCACGTAAGGCAACGAACGAAACGCCTTACTCTTTGGCTTTTAATTTCAATGTTGTAATCCCGCTAGAAGTTGGATTGCCCACAATCCGAGCTAAAGCTTATGATGATGAATATAATTCTGAAGTATTAGCTCAGAACCTTGACCTAACTAAAGAGAGAAGAGAGAACGCACTGATACAGATGACTATCTATCTACAGGAGCTCGCAAAGTCGTATAACAGAAGGTCCAGCATAGAGAGTTTGTTGTAGGCGAATTGGTCCTAAGAAAAGTACTTGGAGACACCAAAGCCCTAGTGGATGAGAAGCTTGGCCCGAACAGGGAAAGTCCGTATAAGATCATTAAGCTTGTTGGAAAATAAGCTTATAACCTCGAGGACTTGAAGGGCAAACAAGTTCTGAGGCCTTGAAATTCTAACAACTTAAAAAAATTCTATCAGTGATTTCGTAACTACTCAATTTTTGTATCGAGCTGCCATACTTGTAAGATTGTGATTTTTTTATCAATGTAATATCTTTTAGTTCAAAATTTTTGTTTCCATTCTATTTAATATTAATTCATATGTTACTTCTTTTAACTACCCAAAAGGTTTTGAAACTAGATTACCTTTCAAAGGGAAATTTACTTTTTCCATTACAATTTTTTTCTAATTATGAAAAGTTTCTATAAGTAGTGCGAACACTCTTGAAGCTGAACAACGAGACGCAATCCTCATTTGCTTAAGCAGCCCAAGCTTAGGATGTCCTAAATTTCGCACGAGGCTATTCCTTGAACTGCTCAAGCACCTAGCTTGACATGTCCTAAACTTAAAAGTGAGACTATTTGTCGTTCTACTTAAGCGTCAAGCTCAAGGTGTCTTAAAGACTCAATAAAAATTCACAAATTGGGCAAGATTTAACTAAGGCACACACGCTTAATTGATACCTGAGCTGAAAAAGAAACTCACCAAGCATAAAAATTAAAAAAAAATGCCCTGAACGGGACTTGTTCAGAAATTGGTTACACATTTTTTGTTCAAAACTTGACAGACCCCGGTATCAAATCCACATCACTCTGCATGAGAGTTCTCATGAGCAGTAGCAGTAGCAGTAGCGTCTTCCACACCAGCATCATCCATGGCGTTCAATTCAGCTTTCGACTTGGAGACTCCCTGGGGGTCGGCCCGGGTACTGCATCGGAGGATGAGGTACTGACCAAGCTTCATGAGCAGCTGCTATGCTGAGCTCCTTCAGGCAAGCAAAACGAAAGTCCATGAATGCGTCGACCCGGTCTTCTACAGCCTCCCTGACGTTGTGATCTCCGGCCCTATTCTAACCCCAGTGTAAACTCGCTTATACACAATGCCGTGAGCCGCCTGTACTTCATCCAGCTGGCACTAAAGCTCGACCATATCCTCGTATTTTTTCTTCAGGTCCTCTATGGTAGTGGCAAGCTCGTTAGTCCCTTTTTTAGCTCGTTTTCTATGGTAGTGATTTTCTTTTGAGCCTTTTTATGTTAGTCTACATGCTTCTTCTCGTGCTGGTAATTCATCACCAACCTCTGAAGCATCTACGAAAATCACAAAGTTGAGAAATTTATAAGTCCTTCCTAAACGAATTTCAAACTGAGGTGAAATTATTACCTCATATTCTGCTTGAGCGAGAGGCTGCAAGATGTCACGTCGTCCTCTTTCGCCAGGTTGGCGATGTCACGTGGGGGCATGGTGGCTTGTGCCATAGCAAGGTAGGTCTCAAATTCCTGCGAAGAGTCAAGGATCGTCACTTTCCAATAGAGCTCTCCCAGAGACAATGGAGGGTTCCAAAATTCGGCATCCGAAAGTGGGGTTGAACAAGGAATTCCCAGCCAAGCTGGTTCTTATCTCACGCAATCTTTTCCTTAAAAGCTCGTCACTCGTCTTCTTCCCCTTATCCTTGGGCGACCTAGTTCAAATTGCAGGTGAAGAGCTCTACACCTCAGCAGGAGCACTGGGTGTTTGGCCCGCTTGCTGGGATCTGATAGGTTGTCCACGCATACGTAGAAACT
>BRYE01000011.1:10603426-10608426 GCA_030159115.1 Actinidia arguta var. hypoleuca | reverse complement strand
ATGTGCCATGAATTATGAAAAATAATTACTTTAGAAAAGTACTTTTTAGACAACACATGGTTTGAACGGTGCCCCGTCCACTAGGAAAAAATAATATAGCAAGAGATAATATAATAAGGAGAATCATAGCCAGATGATCTTGGGTAATATCATGCCACGTATTATATTAGGATCACTCCCTAATTTCTGATGATTGTTGAACGGGTGTATGTGTCGCAAGGGTCAATCCAATACGATTTTGAATTTTTGATATGAAATCAAGGTATATGGACTTAGATGAGCCAATGATTGAAATGAAAAGGAATAGAAAAAGTAAAATTATTTCATGTTAAAATGAATTGATGTTTTATAATTTTATGGGCACTTGTTAGTATTATATAACTTAACTCACAATAGCCTAATGCTTAAGTCGTAGTTGTACGTAACATTTCAGGTAATGAAAATGAAGTGGAACGCCCTTGAAGGTGGGCGACCTTAGTTGATTTTTGTTGACCTATGTTATGCGCTTAGCATCAGAATATTAGTTCTTTTGAATATTATAGTTTTGATTATGGTTATGCCAATCTTGTGGCCATAGTCATAGTTATAAATATTTATATTTAGGAAGAATGTAAAGTTATTCGTATATTTTTGTATGTCACATCAGCTCTGGATAATTTTAAATACGCTTTTGTATATATTATTGTATTTAAATATAAATATCTTGAATGACAAAAAAATCCCTAAACTAAGTGAGTAGTAGGCCTTAGTGAGTTATCTAACTGGCCGGTCACGGTGACACCTATGATAAGGGTGGACCCATGTGTATAAATGGGTTGGGTTGTGACAGAGTAAGATTGGCGGCGGCAAAGACACTATGGGAGACAACATTGTGATGATGGAGACAATAGTGTGACGGCAGCGAGGCTCACTAGTTCGCTCTCTCTTTCTCTCTCTAGAATGCTTGAGTTGTAAGTTGAATAATGAGATGGTTCGGGTTCCCTATTTGTAAGGGAACTTGAACCTCTTCGTTTTCCCACACAAATAACGCCTAAGGGTAGGTGTGCCACTACAATTTTCATGCCTTAGCCCAGCTTCTTAATCAACCAAATACTAACGAGTGGCATGGAAAAGACATCTTGCAAATGCTTTCGAACTACTGTAATCAGGATACTGTAAACCATTGTTCTATAGGCAACCAGCTCACATGACCTCTAATTGTTGAATGAGCTCATGCAAGCTGGGGGACAATTCTAAGGGTATAAAATATCCAACCGTGTTCCCAGTCAAGCCCCACTATGCACCACCATCAGATTGTCGCTTTATAGAAAGACCAGTGGACCACCCTAGCATGGTTGATAGAACAGTGAGCTCAATTTTCATCCTAGCGAAGCTTTTTAGCTGAGCTGCGGGGCAAGTGTTAGCATACAAAAAAAGCTTCCCCTTCCCTCTACGCGCTTGGGATCAAATTCCTATGATGTGACGGGATAACCACCTATCACGCCTCTAGGGGCATGATTGTGTTAGTCTCCTACTCACTGACAAAGCAATTATCACTTCTACACATGCACCGAGATACACTATAAGAGAAGGCAGACTCTCTCTTGAATGGGTATTTGACTCTCTCTCTTCTCTTTAACTTTCTCTCTCTAGAACCATAGATTAAGAACTCTCTCTTGCTCTCTTGTTTTCTCTAATCACTGATTTGACCGTTGAAAAGTCATCCTCGGAATAGCCCTGAACGGTCCTTCTCATGTTTGCTGTTTTGTAGGTTTGGCCGACCAGAACCAAGCACCACCAGGAATCTCTACATGCCACCTCTTTATCTGCATTTAATTTTCTTCCACCCACAATAAGTTTACCATCCCCACCCACAACCTTTAATCTTCCTTTATTTTGATAAAGTCATACAATTTTAATAGAAGATAAAAAGCGCTGAGCATATACATACAAGCATAGTTAAAAATAAAACTACATTTAAAACCCTTTAAGCTGTGTTTGTATCTTAAATTTGCATAGAAATTGGTGGAGAGAGAAAACAATTTTAGGTATTATACTTCATAGTAAATGAAAATTAAACAAAGCATTGCCCAGTTTCATATTTCTTTCTCTTGCAGAAATCTTTTCCGAAATTATTGATCCAAACATTGCCTTACAAAAATAGTAGTAGAAAACATCTCTACAAAATTTTTTGGGGATCTCCTTTTAGTTATGCATGCATGCATGTTTTTATATTATTTTTATGTGAGTTCTCTCGAACTCAACCCGGATTATATTCATAATCTGTTGACAGCTCGCATGACTCGATTATTGATAAGCTATTTACATTTAGACCCTCTAAAATGCACTTGTGAGGCCTTTGCCAACATTATTTGATGCTTTCTATGCCTTTTCTCATGTTTGTAGGTCATTGGAACTCACTTTGAAGCATATTGAAGTAGTTCAAAAGGTTAAAACATGTCTGGAGATTGAAGTGTGTCAATTTTTAAGTTCAGGGACCAAAGTGTGAACTTTTTAAATTTCAGAAAATGTAATGTAATTAGTTGCAAAAATATTTAGATTTTTAAAAAAATTCTTAGCTCTAATCAGCCTAGTGCTGGTAACAAACGTTTTTTCAAAACCTTCTTTAACCGTTGAATTAATTTTTGTAACCTTTTTTTTTTTTCATAAAAGCTTTTTCAACTGTTTTAACCGAAATGATTTTTTTTAAGAATAAACTTCACTGACACCCCTCGATTTTACTAAAATTACACTGTCACCCCCTCTATTCTTCGAGGTCACATTCCACTCCCTTACTTTATGATTTTGTGTAACAGTTTAATCAAGTCTTGAATTTTCAGCCAAAAATCTAACTAAATGTTCATTTTACCCATACTTTATCTCCTTGTTTTTCTTTATAAATAATAGAAATCACAGTCTCCACCACTCTATTGAGTCCCATTTCCATCTCCGTTGAAATTCGCCACCACCACAACTTCTACCAGTCCAATGGAAGTTAAAGGTAGTTGGAAGGTGAGAGTTGGTGGTGGAACTTGTGGCTTGGCTCCATTTGTTTTTTCCTCTCACCCTTTCTCTTAAAAAATTGACAATAAACAAGGGTATTTTATTAACTGTGCCCCCTTAAGTCAAATGTTGTTAGCTGGGTGCTAGTGTGATTTCAGATAATAAAGGAGGTGCAATGTAATTTTAGATTAATATAGGGGGTGTCAGTGAAATTTATCCTTTTTTAAACGCATTTTTATTTTGTTTTGGACCTGAAAGATAAATTTCGAAGCATTAAACGGCCCGAAGCTGCCAAACCGGGGTATGCAATTGAGCCATCAGGGAACCGGACCAGGTCCATAGGCACGGAGGGATGACCTGTGATTCACGTAGGATCAGTGACCAGGGACCCGAACTGATGGTACGTGGTTCTATATGGGATCGATTTGGCCTGTGTTGAGGCGGTAACATCCTGTTTTATCAGATTATTTTTGTTAGGGGTTGTTTTATATTCAAACTAGGTTTTCTACGTTTTTGTAGGTTCCACACCGCCTAGATAGCTGAGAACCCTTCTTATCTAGCCTCCAAAAATACAATGAGTTAAGAATCTAAAGGCATCTTAAACTCCGCGTAAGTGTTCGAAAGTTTTTTGAGTTCCAAAAATTTTCTTTTTCTTTTCTTCCTTCTGAGATCGTAGTTTTTCTTGTTAAAAAAAGTTACAAGGTCTTTTAGTCTAGTTTGTATATGCATGTAGTAGATCTAGAGTTTATATTTTACAGTTAATGTATTGTTTATATCTATATATGTTAGATTTAGATTTTTATTGTTTAAAGTGTGTTTGTTATATGCCTATTGATTTAGGGTTAGGATTTTGTATGTTTTGGTTTACACTTCTTTAGTTGTCACTCGGGCAAAACTTAAATTTACTTTTCCAAGAACACCAAGATTGCAAATCCATCAACAGAACAACCAGGCTCTTCAAAACTCATAACATATCATGAATAAACATTCTTAGGAAGCATTTTCACTTGAAGATAGAGTAACCCAAAATACGTAAACGCTCACGGAAATAAACACTCGATTCTCATGTGTTTGAAAGGTATGTGTTTCACTCAAATTCATTCCAATGGAAATGATCTATCATAGGCTTGCATAGCTTCTCATTCTCCACCACTGAGATCACATGCATAATACGAATCATAAGGACTTTTCAAGGGTTGTAACGGGGTTTAGGATTAAGGTGGGAAATAATTGAGTGTAGCTTAAAAGCCATTGAAACTAGTGGAAAAGAATAAATAAATAAATAAACTCAAGCTCGAATATATCAGACATGTAAAACCAATCACTCCATTCAGCAGCTTCTTCAATTTGGATTTAAAGCATTTAAATCATGCAAAACTTCAGCATTGAAAAAGAGATCGTTCAAAAGGAATACTTTTCATTTGTAGCCGGTAACAATCCTTCGCAACAACTTCCACCTTGTATATAGCACGTATAAATAGACCCTCTTTATTTTAGGAGGAACTATGAACATAGACATTATGTAATATCAATAGCAATTTCCTTCATCAATTTTTATTTTTTTTAACAATAAAACTCACGAATTGAGAATGAGAACATGTTCCATTTTACCAATCAGAGCCATACCACAATTCCAGACACCCCCACACTTATTTCTTGCACACCCATACATATCATAATGATGAAGAATTCTCCACTAGCTTCACGGCTTGGGTAAAGGCATTGTTTTTTAGGTTTAAAGCTTGTAATGTGGGTTCACAATAAATGGAAATAAAGCTCAAAGGGGTTTAACAAAAGGGAAAAATTAATTACAAGGTAGGCTATTTGGCTTATGTAGCTTATAACAAAGAAGGCCTTAATCATGTTCATGCATGCATGTATCAATATGACCTCGAAGAGAATCAAAGCAAGTTATAGAGAAACAAATCCATGGAAAAATATCTCACATGAAAGAAAAATAGTAAGACTGATATGGATGTGTCAGTCTAAAGGCTCAAAATCTCACCGGCTTTTCTCTA
>BRYE01000011.1:10588426-10590926 GCA_030159115.1 Actinidia arguta var. hypoleuca | reverse complement strand
GTATGAATCCAAGGAAAACGTAGGGGCGATCACATATCCCAAAATTTAAAAACACTCTTATATTATATTTATAATTTAATAATAATTTTAAAATTATAAGGATTCGCTCTTCCAAATGTTAAAGATTTGTATCCCATTGTTAGGTCACATATAGGCTCTGTTTGGTACCAACTTTTCGACTGACTTTTTTTAAGCTTATAAGTAAAAATGAAAGAAAATTTTAACTTTTTTGTTTTTCTGTTTTAGCTTATTTTAAGATAAAATAAAGTCAAAAAAACAAAAAATCTTGACCTTTTTATAGTAAGCTTAAAAAAAACTTAGTTTTTAAGTATTACCAAACAGAGTCATAATTTACGCCCTCAAAGTTAGAATTCTGAATCTAATCATATTGAGTAGAGACTAACCTTAGGCTATGTGTATGCCTAACACATCCCTACTAGGTATCTTAGTCCCGAACTCATCTTTGGTGACGAATGGAGTACTTTTCCTATACATAGATTTCTTTTATATATATATCAAGACAAAAAACTCTGTGCTATTCCAAAAATTGGGTTTGGTTTTTATAACCTTAATACCCAGTTTTGGAATTGGCTATTTGATTATAGGATTGTTGGTTTTCCGTGATAATTCAATTTGAACAGAAACAGTTTTCCTCCTCAAAAATATTTCTTTAAAATTCCAAGCACTGCCCTCACAAATAGCGTTTTCCTTTCATATATGACACACTATGAAATGTAATTGTTAAATATATTGGGTATTATGTACTCTTTTGTCCCTGGACATTAGATTAAACCAGAGCTAGATGGAAACTGAAGGATTCCATTTTCTTGATTATTGTTTTGGAAAAATGTTATTAACACAAATATTTGTGCACTATCTCACAATGGCCTTTGTGGACCCCACCCACCATGTGTGGTGCCCATATGCCCTATGTAAGAGAATATGCAAGGCTACAAATGTTTATATTAGTAGCAATATTATTCTCGAAATGGCAACCTCTCAAAATTAAAGGTGGGTTGGCTTCATCTGTAAGAAATTTGATACCACAGATTTGACCACAGTAGCCGAATTTCAGAATTTCAAACATGTGTTCACACTGGCATGGGGTTTGATTTTGGAATGCAAAAAAAATTAAAAAATGTTCCATGTTTAAAGAATTAGAATCCAATGCATATTACAAGGTAGCATAACACCACCTCTTTATCATGACATTGGGATTAGTAGAAGAAGATCACGTTGTTTAACTTCGACTGGCCCATGACTATCATCGACATTGTAGCCTCATTTGTTGACCTTTTTGGTTGAATTCTTTGGCAACCTTTTACATGCTCACTCTTTGCTCGATCAATATTTCCAAAACAACTGGATTAATTGATTCTTTGCTTTGGAAATTGGTAGATCGATCCATTTGAATACTGTTTCCATCATTTTCCAACAAAGTTTGGTATTTGGTCCAAAAAAGTAAAATACTAAGTCATTTTTATTTTGGAGTTCCACTTTTTGCAATACTTTCACCAACAAATCTCAATGTTTAAAAGAGAAGAATTTGCTCAGCAAACGATTGAGGGTTCTTACTCAGGCGGGTGGACAAAATTAAAACAGTTTGGCACCAAAAACTAAAGACCAATTAAAGAATTGCTTACTATATGATAACCCCACCATTCCAAGTCTCTGGTTTGTTATCTATGGCACAAAGAGACTTAAATTCATGATTTATATATAACTAGTTTGTTACAAAGAAAATTATAAATTTTGTTAACGAGAATTTAAAGTCTGCTATTGTAGAATTGGACCTAAGTCATTGGCGTCCCATAAAGGAATTCATCAAACTCTATAAAAAAGAAACATACTTCAAATGACCAAAAGGGGTTTACACCCTACTAAAATACACCAGGATTAATGAAGCATATACCTAGAACAAAATTGACATTTAAGTTATGAATATGTTCTTTTGGAAACAATGAATTTGAATAAACAAATTAATTAATTGGATGCAACTTATGGGAGAAACAGTCAATTCCTACATATATATTCATTTGGAAGACTTGTGTGCAATTTAAGTACTTTAGCACAGTGGTGTCAATTGTCAAACCTCATTAATTTATGTATTTGCCTCTCTCTCTCTCTCTCTCTCTCATCATAAGTCCAATTTCTTCACGGTAGAGAATCAAAGATGCGTACAACATTTTTGTTTCCCCTCTTTTTTGTCATTATCCAAATTCCAAAATGAAAACATTTTGCCGGGGTAAACGGAAAGTACCATGAAACTGACATGGCTTTTATCAATTTCCACAACTTAATCCATACATGCAAACCTTACCACAGCAAAATAGAAACAATTAAACATTCAAATCTCATATATAGTAGTATAAAAATAAAGGGTAAAATAAGAAAATGTATATTTATTTTAATTGGTGTATTGAAAAATAAAATATAAAAGTCCTAAATCTAATGGTAATATTGTCATTTCTGCAAAAATATTAAATTAATGAGAGAATCT
>BRYE01000011.1:10555926-10573426 GCA_030159115.1 Actinidia arguta var. hypoleuca | reverse complement strand
ATACTCTTTTGTTCATTCAGTGAGAAGAAATAAGATGACTCCTAAACATGCTGAAGATTTGGTTATCATTCATATTATCTCCGCCTTCTATATAAACCCACAATATATGCAAGAACCAACCAAGATGCGGGATATAGCTTGAGATGCTTTTGATTCATTTGAGGATGTTGGAGTACTTGAAATTGCACATCTTTCTCTTGATGAACCCGAATTGGAAGCCATAATCTTTACGGACGAAGGTGATGGAGGTGATGAAGTAACCCAAGTTGGGTCAAATAATGGCTGAAGTGGTGGCTTTTGTTTAAATAGATGGTCAATCTCTTTTGGATTTGTATTAGGTCTTTTTTTTTTTGGAATGACAAACATCTTCTGCTTTATTTAATGTTTATTATAACGCATGTTTTGAGTCATTAGCAATCATGGAAAATCTTTTACAAGAGTGATGTCAATTGAAAGTATGGTATTATGAATGATGAATGCAAATAATCTAGTTTTGTATGTAATGTTGTCATTTGTAGTTATTTACGTCCCTAATTTTATTAAAACAATATTAGTAATGGATTACTAAAATATGTAAAAATATATAATACATTATTATGTCTACATATATATTCAATTATTTATACTTTAATTCCATGTGTCTCCGACCATTCCGTGTCCTAGTCTTTTTAAAAAATTGCGCATAGATGTGTGTTTTGTGAGCATGTCCCGTATCCATATCCATAATTGTGCTTCTTAGGTTGTATGAAATCATGACCACCCACCATATCTAAAGACCTTATTTGCTTGTAGATTTTTGGATTTGCTTGTAGATTTTTGAATGCTCAAGTACTATGGTTGTTAGGACACTACAAAAGATTGAATATACGATTTTTGACGAATTTAACGAAGTTGGTGCTTTTCTCTCTTTGGCCTTTTCTTATTTTTATATGTGCGCACTTTATAGGGCTCTGACTCTCTTTAATCAAAGATTTGTTTGTAGAATTTTAGTTTTATGGGTAATATGAATTCTTAAACTTCATTTTTAGCCCTTAATTCTTTTCACTTCATTGTGTTTTGTGTTTATACGTATTCCACCCTCCCAACAGACTCAGTGTGATCTATTCACTCCTTGTCAGTAGACATCTATAATAACGCACAATTAATGTAACAACAAAAGATTGTCCGATTCGAGATCAAAGGTGGCTCTTAATCGTGAATTTACGTACGATAAATAATTAATAGAGAGTGCTTTGTTGCAATCAAACATGAAATTATTTCGGCAGAAAAGACAATAGAAAGATTAGGGTTAGGGCAAAAGAAATAGAACCTCTGCAGAACCACCGTATCTCCAATAGGGATCCTCCATTTGCCTCTCTCTCTCTCTCTCTCACTTCCCAGATCAGAGTTAGAACTGTGTTGTGATGAACACGACTGCCGTAATTCAGTCAGCAATACCATAGGACCCGTTTGCAGATTTCTTCAGCCCATTTGCATTGGATTGGGTTTTTCGCCCGCTCGGTGTGGGTAAATGGGTATTGTAGCATGAGTGATAGGGATGCACAAGGAACGGTGGACGGGACTGAAATTATTGGAACAGTTCTACGTTCTACAAAATAAAAAATGGATTTGTAGGGTCCGATTTTGGTTGTCTTTGGAAATGTGAACAGAATCATATAGGACCTATAAATTTTTATAATATAAATATATATATATAAAAATAATAAATAAGTTTTGTTTAGTAGGAATATTAAAATTCTAAGTAGTTAAAGATTGGGTTAATTAAATAGGGTTATTAAATTTAAGAGGAGTTGTGTGATAATTCGGTTTGGCCTAAGTCACGTTTATTAGCTTATAAATAATAATAACTTTTAGAAATATAGAGGGGAAAAATATTTAGATTATTAAATGCATATGTTACCTCAGTAGTAGGGATAGATAGTGTTTCTACATTTTGAAATCGAGAGATTTAGGATTAAATGTTATGCAATGATTTCAAATTAGAATTTTTTTTCATAACTAGAAAACGTATAACTAATGATAACATTATCACAATAAAAAAAAAAACATTTATATCAATAATATATGATTATGATTTAGAATTTTTTTCATATCTAGAAAAGGTATAACTTATGATAACATTATCACAATAAAAAAAAAACATTTATATCAATAATATATGATTATGATAACTTTATCATAATTAATATATATATATATATATATATATATATATATATATATATATATATATATATATATAGAATACTAGATTATATGATAACATTATCATTATCAGAATACATATATATCCAGAATATCTTATTATGATAACTTTGTTGTAACCATAATACATATACAATCAGAATATTTGATTATGATAATTTTATCCTAATTAGAAAATATATATATTCAGAATACTAGATTATATGATAAATCATAAGCAGAATATGAATAATTATGATAACGTTATAATAGCCAAAATACAACTTTGCGATGCATTACAACTTTTTGATTGTTAAAATTTTTTCTACTAAAAACTGAAAAATAGTCTCAATCTATAATCATGGTGAGTATTATGGTGTTACCTAATTAACCCAATATTGGGTCACACTTCTTTTTAAAACTTTAGCATTATGAATGAGTCTTATCCACTTTTAAAACTTAATCCAACATCTTGAAATTTAAAATACATCCAAAACACCCTCTTATAATATTTTAATAAATATCCAACATACTATAATTTATTCACGTAAATATATTTTCCAAAAAGGCGTCATTATGGTTATTTCCATATTTATCAATACTATTTCTCTCCCTATGTAACTAAACTCCCTCTCTCTAAACTTGCTAGGCAACACCTATCTCCATCTCTCTATGTTTCTCTTTTCGCAAGTAACGCCGAGAGAAACGGTTATGAGGTGTATGGCTCGCAAGGTCCACCGTGAAGTGATACCGATGGAAGAAGATGGCGATGTTGACAAACAAAAGGACGAAAACGATAACTTCAATGAGTTGAAGAAGGTGTGAACAAAACCATTTTGAGATATTATCTTGACTTAACCTAAATCACGCAATTAAACCCCTAACTCAACATAATCTATCAAATTAATCACTGAATTTGTTATAGTAAAATTTTTATATCTTAATATTTTATAAATCAATCACGGGTTATTTTATCATAACAAAAATATTATGCACGAGACAATAATTTTAAATATGATAAATATGCCATGGTAAAACAGTTTTTGTAAATAAGACACTAATTTATTGATGATAAAATTATCATAGCAAAGACATTTTATAAATCATAAACTTCAATTATTGTAAAATAGTTCCAAATTATGTAACAATTTCATAATAAAATATTGAATTATTGTAGAATGGTTTCTGGTTATGCTAACATTATCTATAAACGTATGTATTAATTGTGTGGAATATATATATATATATATATATATATATATAGACACACACACACACACTAACACATGACGTTTTACATTTTTCATATATATATATATATATATATATATATATATGGACAAGAAAAAGAAGGCTCGTGGTCTGCAGAAACAATTTGAATTTGAAAAGGGGTTACACACAACGGTATACATGCAGAATGCATAAAATTACGCAAAGATATATAAATGGAAATGATTTATAATCTAATATCTAACTACCATAAGAATTGTTGGAGAAATATACTAAAAGTAATATTTTTTATGGAACTTAATATTAATTTTATTTATTAATAAAATTTGTTATTCTATTTTAATGAGATTCTATGTGAGTAATGTTGTAGCATAGTATTTATATTGTGTTTGTGTATCTTTTATTTTACATAGTAGATAATTATGTATACAAAGTCCGGCTTATGCACAAAAGATCTAATTATCAATTCTTGTGGAATATAAGTTTTTGGTTTGTAGTCATAGATGGAATTAAACAAACCATCGGTAAGCCTGTAGCACAGTATTTTAGTAGGATTGTCTTGATTATGAAAAACAGTAAAACAATATAGTTTTGACTCATTGTGCTTGTACATTTTGTGTGTAGTGAACATGACTATTTGGGGATATTATTTTTATACTGACTTTATAAGATAATTAATACCACATGGTTATTATGAGTATTTATATTATTAATTCTGTAATAATTATTAGATACATACATTTAGTGTTGATCATTTTAATTTACGTAAAGTGGTATTATTTTGTGGGTAAACAAACTCGGTGAATTGGATGATCGCATTACGTGTATAGTGAATATTAATTATTAACGGAATTCACGTCTCGATTTAGGGATTGATCATACCTCTTTGAGAAAGCTTATAAGTTTTGATTATGTCAAACCTTGCATTTGGATTTTATATCCGATATATCAAATAAATTAAATGTAAGGTCTTAAGAATTTTTTTAATATGTCAATTAATAATAATTATCAGTAATTATTTTAATCAACATGTATGTGGAATCTTTAACATTGAAAAATTAATGAGCATTTAATAAAATAGAGATTGAAATATAATTTTGAGATAATGGTGGAAGTGAAATTATAATTCTTTAGTTGTGTGAATTATAATTTATGAAAAATAAGAATTTAATTCAAGTTGAATTAGGTTTTTCTATTTTCATAGGAAGTCAAATCCTCATTGACTCCTTGAGATCCCTATGTAGTCTATATATATGTTTACAATTAAAACTCTACAAGGTTATACAATTAGATATTTTGAATATATATATATATATATATATATATATGTATGTATGAGTTTGAAAAGAGAGATTGAAAGAGATCACGTATTAGAGACCACCTTTTATTCGTGATCAGAACATGAAAGGAATACGGTAAAAGATTGCAAGGTTAAATCAAGTTCATTTGTTGTACTTCATATTTTAGTTTCGAAACTTAGTCAATATCAAACCAGAAAGATCTTGCAGGTATAACCCCAATTCCGTAATATAGGATTTCATAAAAAGATTTTTTTTTAGGTTTAAATTGTATGCGTTTTTCATTGGGTTCTAGGATTCAATTTCCAACAAGAATCTCATTAATGTGGATATTAAACGTGATATATACACATATATAACCCTCATTATCAAGGCTATTTTGGTCCAATACACTATAAATTTGACATATACTTAACTAATGACTACACATAAGATGCATTACGTATGTAATTCTATATTTAGAATCTCTATTTAACTAACCCTATATAAAATTAAGATTTCACTTTATTTTGTCTCTCTGCAATTTGTGAACTTCTTGCGATCTCTTCACACGTTTGTAAATTCTTCACTTATAAAGGCCACTCACCATTCTCCTAAAAGAGGTAACTGCAATTGCGATTAATAAGTCATTGCTCTCTGATCAATTATAAAAAAGATTAGAAAAATAATTGCTTTTATAAAAACTAAATATATATTTATTTAAAATATCTCATTTTATTTTGCTAGGAAAATTATACTTTACATGGTTATCTCAATCAATTATAAATTTAAAAAATTACTAGTTTGATATTATTACTCTAAAATTTATGTTTTCACCCCTCAATTTGTCTTAAGAAAGAGCCAAAATTTTCTAAAAAGAGTAATAGGTGGTGTAGAATTAATAATGACCATAGCAACACAAAAAATAAAGTTTTACCTATCACCGGTATAGACGTCAACCTTACAAATAAAACATTAACTAGTTAAAGTAGTAAGTTTAGTCATAAATTAGTGTAACTACAGTTTGAAAACTAGTAAAAAATAGTCTAATGCAGTAGTAAAAAAAGTTAAAAAGTTTTGTCGGGAAAAATGACAAAAGCCACCTTGGTTTTCACAAAACAGCTGAATTTTCTTATGATAATTTTTTGTTTTCACATGGGGCCATAGATACCCAAAGACAACTATGGATTTGAGGCTACATATGCCGATTATCTTAATAAACAACCCATAACTCATTTGGCCCAGGGCTTGAAGCTGGCTGTTTCTTTTTGGCTAAATCAAGCAAAAAGGACAAAAATTAAAATATATAGATTTCGATGGATTCAGTCTACTCAAATTGCATCGTTCTTTCCGTTTGAATTGGATTTTTTTTTTAGTGTTTTTCAGTGCTTTGGTTTTTGATTTTTTTTTTTTAATAATCAAGATTTTATATTTTTTCGACTCCTCTTGACCTGAGTAATTTTAAAATATCAAAAAAATATATTTAATTTAAAAAAAATTTAGTCATCCAATTAACTATTTTTTGTCTTTAGTAGTTTTTTTTAAAAAAAATTGAATACATTTTTTTATTTTTAAATTTATCTTATCAAGAGAAATCAAAAAAATATAAAATTTTGATTAAACGGTGATAAAAAATTTGTTGAAGTCAAAAAAATTAAAAAACTAAAATAATTAAAAAAAATTAAAAGAAAAACTAGCGCAAATGAAGTATTGCTTTTGTTTGCAAAAAAAAAGATTTTTATATTTTGGCCTGGTAAGCCAATTGCCGAACTAGATTTTTTTAATTATTTAATCTTGTTATCGACATTTTTAAATAGTATTTGTTTTAGCAAATATTTAGGAACTTTTTATGTGTTCCAAAATATGTATAATACAAATCACAACTACGTTTGAATTCTAAATCTATCTCTCGCTATCTACGGTTGAAATTCATTTAAATTAATCCAACGGCTGAGATTTCACTTGAAATTATTTCTTTCCGTTCAAATATATCAAAAGGTGTGGTACCCACATAACTTCTTATCCAATGGACACCTTTAAAGATGGACATATGTTTTACTCAATAGATTATTTTTTTAGTAGGACCCAAAAATAAATTAAAAACACAATTTTTTTCCTCTTATTTTTTTAATATTTAATTTTTTTTAATATTTAATTTTTTTTAATAATTTTTTTTTTTTACTATTTGATAAACTTTTATATTATTTTATTTATTTTGACGATAAGAGTCTAAAAATATAAAAAATTATTTAATTTGGTGATAAAAATAATTTTTTTTATTTTTCGTAAATTTTCTCTTAAATTAAATAATTTTTTTTATTTTTAGGCTCCTTTCATCAAGAAAAACCGAAAGAGTATAAAATATTGGTTAATCGGTGAAATTTTTTTATTAAAAATAATAAAAGGTGAAAAATAAAACAGATAAAAAAAGTTACCTCAAATTGAAAGAAAAATTATTTTCATACGTTCATTTTTTTTATATTTATTGAAATTAATTTATCTAATAATTATAATAAAAATATTTAAGTAAAATAAATATTTAAATAAATTTATTATAAAAAAAATAAAAAAATCTATAATACAGACATACATATTTTTAAATCTTTCAAACTAATTATCTATACTATAAAACACAACTCATTTTGAATATTAAATATATCTCCTGCTATCTACGTTTAAAATTCGAATTCATCGGCTTAGATTTTGCTTAAGATTATTTTTTTTCTCTTAAAACTATCACTTCCTTCTTCTTAAAAGTGTGGGGTCTACATAGATTTTGATCCAACAGACAAAAAAAAACAAAGTTTGGTATATTTTTTACCAAATGAATTCATATTTTTTTAGTGGGACTCACAAAAAATAACTAAAACACATCTTTTTTCTTCCTCATTTTTTAATTTATTTGTATTTAATATTTTTTTTATTATTTAATTAAAATTTTATATTATTTTGATGATAATAGTCTAAAAATATTAAATTTTGAGATAATTTTTTAGGGAATTTTCTCTTAAATTAGATAATTTTGTATATTTTAAGACTCTTTTTATCAAAAGAAACTAAAAAAATATAAAATATTAATTGATCAGTGAATAAAATTCACTAAAGACATTAAAAGGTAAAAAATAAAGTTGATAAAAAAATTAACCCAAATACAAAAGAGAAGTTTATATATTATCTATTTTTTTAGATTGTAAAACTCGAACAAATACACTTAATAATTTTTTATTATTTTTACGTAGTGCCCGTAGACACAGATAATTTCTAATTCTATACAAAATTCATGTAAAAACGTCTCTTTTTCTTTTTTATTTATTTTCTTGAACACCCAAGGAGTAAAAGTTAAGAAATAGTACTATAAATCAATACGAACAAGACACAAGCGTCCAACCCAGGTTGACTGTGAGTGATGGCAGTGACACCCCAGCACTGACACAGGCACATCCTTCCTTGAGCAATTGGACAACACCCTCCAATCAAATTACAAATGTTTGATTTCCCCCACTTTTATAAAAGATTAAGTTTGTTTTCACAGTTGCAGGTTAAAATATTTTGGTTCCATCCTACGTTATTTTAATGATTTAAATTATTAATATTATAAATCTCGTCAAAAAAATTATTATTATAAAAATACATGTTAATTGGATATAAATTAATAGTTAATCAATATCAATTTATGTCAAGATAGATGAGTATAATCTTGTGTGTCATGTTCATTTATTAAATTATAAAATAATACTGAATTAACTGTGCTCAAACAATATAATTTTTTACAGCACTAATTTTTACATCAAAATATATAATATAAATAATTTGAATCATTAAAATGTACTCAAAACAAAATCCAAAACTCTTAAACTACAACTGTGCATACTATTTAGATTGTAGAGAAGCCATGTCCCTTAAAAAAATACTTCTAGGTTCTACTCTATTTAAGACTTACAAATAAAAATGGCAACAGTATATAAATAAAAAATACAAAAAATTAGACCAGAGCATTTGTATTGGGCTTGAATCAACAATTAGACCACTAAGTATTTTATGAAATTGCGAAATTCATTAAATTAAAGATGTTTGGGCTAGGATCGATTAAACTTGATTTTATGTGTGAAAACTCTATTAATATTGCCCCTTTAGACCTTAGACTATTAAAAAAAAAAAAGTCAAAATAGATTTGAGTCACTCTCGCTCTACTCTTTCGCTACTACAGTCACAACCATACCGCCATCGCCACACCCCCACCACCATTGTCGTTGCTGCCATCATGCCAGCACGACATCACCGCCAACATCACTATCAAATCTATGTCTCTCTCTCATATCGAGATTTACAACGCTGTCACGTCCTTCCACCACCACTAGCTGCCACAATGTGGTTGGAAAAAATAAGGTAAACATAGAATTTCAAAGAATAATTTTATTAATTATAAATTTTGTATAGTAAACTGAATTTACAAATATAAAAACAAAATGAGATACTAACAAAAATTATGAGCCGAGTCCTGCAAGCTTAGTTTTTTTTAAGAAAGATTCGCTACTTACCGAGAGTATTGTAAATTTTGTACCTGTCTTCCTATCAGAATAAAACAGTTAAACCGCATACATCGAAACACTATCGAGGTAAGCATTTACAAACTGAACATTCGTTTGCCTTTATCTTAAAATCGAAAACTCAGAACAATGAAAAATTATATAAACTTTGTTATTTTCATATGTCTCTTTTTCAATACACTTGCTATGGTACATAAAAAGAAACAAAAGACTGCTGAGTTTATATAGTCAATGAAGGGAAAAAATAAAAAAACTACAGCCATTGAATAATTCAATAAGTAGGGGTCATCAAAAAGCCCGAGGCTCATGGTTGGACTCCGATCAGCCCAACGGGGGTTGGCCCGGCCCATGGCCTAGAAAGCCCAAGGATAGTATGGGCTGAGCCAGGATACAATTTTAAAGTCCGTGGACGAACCTATGGCCCGACCTGTGACCCAATCCAAAAGCCTGACCCGAGATTTGACCCGTAACCCACCTTGAAGGCTCGGCCCGTGACTCATCCCAAACTTTTATCATTTTTGTTTGCATTATATAAATTTTTGAGTAGAGTAACTTGTGCCTAAAAATGACTCAAGTTGAAATAATTTTCATGGGTTTTTGAGAAAGTTTAAATGAACTATAGGGCTTTAAAAGGCCGGGCCATTCCTTGCCCAACTTCTTTTAGTCTCTCCTTCAAGATTCATTATTTGGCAACCTACAAAGAAAAAAAAATTAATAAATATTTTTATAGTAATATAATTAATTGTTTGAGGTGTAATTAGTCTGTTGATTAATCACTTAACAAAAACTCTAAAAAAAAATTTAGGACAACTAGATTAGTAGATTTTTTTTTTTAAAAAAATCCTTCACTAAATTCTTAATCCAAACATAGTCTTAAAAAAAATAAAAAATTTGCCATAAGATATTTTTATGAGCCAGACACAATTTACTGTCGAAGAATATATAGACGACGTGACTATGATTGACACATATTTATTAAAATGTGTTTATTTTATATTTTTTAAAATTTGAAGACTACTTTCGAAAATCATCCACTAGACAAGTTTCTCTAAAAAATATTCTGCAAAACTAAACTAAATAGAGCTATAATTTGATCAAAATTTATAATTTTTATAGATTAAATATTTTTTTTTTAAATTTAATTATTTTAGAAAAAATAAAAATTTATCTAATTTGTTGAGTAAATTTTTTTTGTGTCTTTAATGATTTTGTTTTTGAATTAAATTAAAATGATAATTTTTCAACTCCTATTATCAAAATAATTAAAAAAGTATCAAGTAATTAAAAAAAATTACTGAAGAAAAATTAAAATAAAAATAAAAATAATGAAAGCATTTATAAAACTGAAAACACGCAAATATCATACTCTGTTCATTTACAAGGCATGACTTTGTGCAGTCTCCCACGGCATGGCACTATGGAGTGCGTCAATCACTAGACCATTCTATCACTTAGGCCATCAGGCTATATAACATCAGGCAACGATCACAAATTTAGAACATTGATATTTATTTGTTGTAAATAGTCTCAATCTCTCAGACAATGGTTACAAATTTTTTTGACCATTGATATTTTGACTATTACTATTTATCTGTTATAAATTTGAAGTGATTGAATTCATTTCTATCGACATCCCCTTTCTCTATATATACCTCCCTATCTCTCACATTTTCTCTTTTACAGTAAAATATTTGAGGTTTTTATCTTCAACTCATCGACTTATTATATTGGTCACTTGAAGTATCCAACAGTTCTAAATATTATAATTAAATGATTCAAGTATTATCTTTCAATTGAATTTATTTTATTCTGCATACATATTTAATATTGTTTAAGCTAATTTATTACTTGGTTATTTAATTATCTGCATTATTTATTTTTATTTCATTTTTAAAATGTCAAGTACAAAATTTTCACTTATCATTGATGATGAAAATGAATTAATAGAAGAAATTCAACAAGAGTCAGTAGGTAATGAACCAACTAATACTGAAGCGAGACCATCATCTAGAACATATAAAACAACTTCTATTGTTTGGACTTATTTTGATAGATTAATATTTAAAAAATCAGACAACACAAGTGATATAAAAGCAAAATATATTGATATTTGTCATTAACTGAACATTATATTAATAGTGATTAAAATTTAGATAAAAAATACTTCCTTTTAAAATGGTTGAAAATTCGCATACTGGTATTACAATAGGGAGTGCTATTGTTGATGAGCTTAAAAAATGAGGTTTAAAAGATAAAATATTTTCTATCACATTTGATAATGCTACAAATAATGATGTGGCTGGAGAATATCTTAAACATTGTTTGCATTTACTTCTTTCTGAAAAATTATTTTAAGTGCGTTGTTATGCACATATTTTAAATTTAATTTTATAAAATGGTTTACATATTTTATATGAATCAGTTGAAAAGATAAGAACTGTTGTACGTAATATAAATTCTTCTCCTACTAAGTATGAACTTTATAAAAAATATTGTGCAACTATAAATTTGAAAAGAAAAAATATAAATGTGTATCTCATAGATGGAATGCTACTTTATACACTTTTAAAATTAGCATTAAAACAAAGACGAGCTTTGGATTTAGATTGGATGGAATTATTGCAAAACATTCGCCATTGTTCTGTACCCCCTTCTAAATATGATTGGACTGTTGCTGATGTTGTAAATTTTTTTTTTTAAGTTTTTGACATTTCAACTAAAAATTTTTGTAGTATTTATTATCCAACTGCTTGTAAGGGACTTGTTCAATTGACTAATATTTATTTGATATTTAATTATTATTAAACTCTAGAAACAGTCGACGATGTATTACATGCAATGATGCTAAAATATGATAAATATTAGGATAATGTACCACTTATTTTTGGTATGGCTATTATAATAGATCCTAGGTATAAATTTGAACTTGTAGATAATTGTTTAGAAGTTATTTTTGCAAATAAGATGGACAAAATTAGAGAATGGTTATTATCACTAAAAAAATCTCTATTTGACTTATACGAATATTATAAAAATATCATTGGTCAAAATCGACCATATGCATCGACTCCTGCAAGGGGCTCTTCATCTTTTTCATTCTTCTTAACAGGAGACGCTTTACAAATATTTAGGAATAGAAGAATGCAAACAAATTTTATATCTTCTAAGTCAGAATTGCAATATTATTTTGATCAGCCCATACTTGATATTGAAGACAATGATTTTAATATTTTCGCTTGGTGGAAAACACAAGAACCTAGATGTCTTGTGCTTTTCATCATGGCCCATGATATTTTAACTGTTCCTATTTTGACTATTGCATCAAAAACTGCTTTTAGTCTAAGTGGTCGTGTCATATCTGAGACGCGATGTAGTCTAAATCCAGAACTACTTAAGCACTAATTTATTTGAAACATTAGTCATTGGCGGATAATAGACAATAAAAAGAAGAGTGTGTAATAGAACTTGAAGTTGAAATAAAAAATTATCATTATCAAGATCACCATGGATTGAGGACAGTTCACTTGATGAAAATTAATGATAAATATTTTTTTTTATTTCACGTATCACTTTTTGTTATCTCATGAAATTAATAATTTTAATTTTTTTTGATAGTTGTGCAAATGATTGACAAATATATATGTACCAACCTAGTTGGAATATATTTATACTGTAGTGATGCACATTTCCCTAACTTCAATTGTTTATAATATTTTATATGTACGGAATCAATGTCTATGGATGATTTCATGTAATTGCGCATTATTTTTTTCATCTTTTATATTTTTAGTCTTTTATTTTAGAATAAAATATATTTACAAAAAAATTTATTTAAAGGCCCGTGGAAAGGGCTTGGATCTCATCTTTTTTGGCCCAAGCCCGGCCTGACCCGGCCTTTTAACCAATCAAAGCCCATCGAGTCTGGGACATGCCTAGCCCAAGCCTGGCTCGGCCCATTGACGACCCTTACCAATAAGTCTTCAATTCATGAGAGTATTAACGACTGTCATTTGGACTGCGACATTCAGGTTCGACGAATTCAGATGTGACTATTCGGTTTTCTCGGGAGACCTTCTAAACATCCCACTTCATTCATATTGAAATTTTCAACAAGGGCCACACCGTGTTCGCCGCCGTTACTATCACACCGCATTTGTAATTACTGCAATCACTGTCTTTCCTCCACCGCTCATTTTCTCTCTAAAATCTGAGATTTATAACGCCTCTATGGCCTTCCACCACCACGGGCCGCTTCTACCTGTGTCAAATCTCTTTATCTCTCTAAGCAAACTTTTATTTTTGATTTATTTATCATTTTTTTGTTTTACTTCTAAAAAAATCAATGATGAAAAAATTACTTTTTAATTTTTGTGAATGAAAAAATCATTAAAAATTATAGTTAATTTTATTTGTTGAAAAGTTAAAACTTATTTTTGTAACAATTAAATTTATCTTATTCAAACAGTTAATTTTTTTTGTCACATTTAAATTTAATTGTTGGAATAATAAAGTTTATGAGTTAAGTTTATTTATTCAATGGACAGTTAAGTTTATTTGTTTGGAGTTTGTTATGGTGAAAAAATGGTTAAAAGTTTAAGTTTTATTATTTGAAATAGTAAAATTTATAGCAATTAAGTTTATTATTTCGAAATAATAACAGTGAAATTTTACTCTTTTCACACACACACACCGCAAAAAAAAGTTAAATTTTATTATTCGTTATTTTAAACATTGGTCACTATTCGAAACAATAAAATTTAACTATAGTGAAATTTGACTAATAGTAAAATTTGACTGAAACAAATAGTCATATGTCACTATTTCAGGTCGCTAATGACCGGTTGAAAAATCAACGACCGACTACAATAGTGTATGCGCAACTAGGATGTACAAATGAATTGTGACAATGAGAAGAATTTGTTTTGAGGTATACAAAGTAATAAGAGTATTTTAGTCTATTTTGGTTTTAAAGTTTTTTTTATTAGATCAATTGAGCTAAAAACCTGCTATCATGAAAATATATATTATGGCCACGTTTGATGTAAGTTTTTAGTTTTTTTAGCTACTTTGATTTTTAAATTATTTTGTCTTTAGTAAAAACTTTTTATCACTGAATCAAAATTTTATACTTTTATTGTTCCACTTGACAAGAGAGGACTGAAAACGTAAAAAAATTCATCTAATTTGAAAAAAAAATCACTAAAGACGAAAAAAATATTTTTTAAAGTTTTTTGGGATAAAAATAATTTTTTTTTGTCTTTACTGATTCTTTTTCAAAATTGAATGATTACATTTTCGAACTCTTGTCATTAAAGAGAGTCGAAACAAAATAAGTTGTTGATCAAATGGTAAAAAAAAGTCACTATAAATGAAAAAACTCAAAACCGAAACAACTAAAAGAACTCCAAAACAACTTACCCTAGCGAACCTAAGAATTCATCTAGAATGATTGGCTTAGATATGAATCTATAATTAAAAGACAAAGAATTATTAGAATATTTTTTAATTATTTCTACATCATTGTCACTAGCATATTATTTTGGTGGCAGTTTTCGTATACAAATTATAGTAGAATATCATTTTCCATCTCAAAAATAGATAAATTTCATATATATATATATATGAAAGTGTAAAAAATATATTGAAAATAAAACTTATTTGTTATTTTATGCTTCTTAACCACCACTCATTGGGCGAACTTCAACTTTCATTTCTATTTTCAAAAAAACTCAATCAATTTTTCAGTTTTTCTCAAAAAAAAAATAAATAATATTTTTTAAAAATATTATGTAATATATTTAATTTTGATCTTATTTTAAAGGTCTCATAATTATCTTTTTGATAATATCAATGATATAAAAAATTAAAGTTATGATTTAAAAGTTATACATATTTTATAAAAAAATTATTATGACAATGCAAACAACAGAGTTTGTACAATTACAAATGTCTGTATTAGTAATATTAGTGTTATGTTAATTCTTATCTGATCATCTTATTAAAGATATTTGAAATTGCAAGTCACTCCAGCAAAAAAAATAATACCTTAGCATCTGTAGCAGTCTCAACAATTTTGGACTAAATTATATCTAGAAAAAACAATTTTCTATTTTACCTATCAACTTTTTGAATACATCCGCCATCAAACCAGTCATTTTAACTCTATTTCAATAAAATAATCTTTTTTTGTTTATTTATCTCTTTTTCTTTTATATATAATTTTTATTATATAAACTCAATTTCCAACCCCAAAACTGGTTGGACAGACAAGCAATCAACCCAAATCAAACCAAAAATTGACCCGATATATCCATAGTATACATATGTGCGTCTATATATATGTATATACATATATGTCCGAGGTTCGTCTTCATCGTCGTCGTCGGAGACCGTCACTGTAAATCTTCAACCTTCGATTTGAGCAGCGATGGAAGAGGGCTGAAGCGAACTGGTAAGGGAGAGAACGAGAGTTTGCGGTGTTAAAAGAGACGAGTGACTGTAGCAAAAATAGAGTGGTTATAGCTCTGATGGAGTAGATTTTTGGGAGTTTTGCTGCCTAATTTAGCAAAAAAAAATGGTATAGCTAAGCGGATGCAAATGCTCTTAGGCTACGTTTGGTACTAATTTTTCGACTGATTTTTTTAAGTTTATAAGTAAAAAAGTCAAAAAAAATTAATTTTTTTATTTTTATTTTTTTACTTATTTTTAACTAAAGTAAAGCAAAAAAAATAAAAAAATTAAAAAACCTTGACTTTTTTTTGTAACAAACTTAAAAAAAACTTAATTTTTAAGTATTATCAAACAAAGTCTTAGTATACAACATTGGATACCTCATTTCCTTTGTTCAAATTGACGTACTAGAAAATACGGCGTACTATGCCAAATGGTTGTTTCGGTTATTTTATTATGGGTTTCACTATGAAAATATATATGGACAAAGCCACACTGGGATAAGTAAGGTCAATTAATTAATATAATTTTGATATTATAAAAAATTAATAAATTTCCTAAATTCTATAATTTTATCTCCATTGAGCATAAATTTAGATAATTTTAACTCCGTTGAATTTAAATTCTAACAATTTTGATCTCATAAAAAATTAGTAATTTATAAATTCTATAATTTTGATCCTGTTGAGCATAAGTTCTGATAATTTTGACTCCGCTAGGCATAAATTCTGATATAGAAACTTAAATTTTGACTTTGCCCCTAAAAACATGTGATTTGTTTTTTTAAAAATAGAAAATCAGATATATAAAATAAAAATAAAATAAAATAATATAATTGGCACATTGGTTGGAGCGTGAGCTCTAAGAGATGTCAAATTTTAGATGCAAAATTGCCAGATCAACTTTTAAGTAATTTTTTTTTTTTTACAAACGATAAAAGAGTATAAGATTACAAGTTTATGAATTACATCAAAAAACTTAGTTTATAACTCTTAATGGAACAATAAGCAATAAAGAACCACCATTCGGTGAAAAAAAAATTAATCTTTTTTTCACAAGAATTGATATTTGACCACCCTATTAAAAGTGTATATAGGTGGCCAAGCGAGCAAACTCAATTGAATACTCTTAATTAAATTTGGCATCTCTATAGTTAAAATCTTTGTTGAAAATGCTCTTAAAATGTTTATTTCAATCTTTCCATGCTAATCTCTCCTCTAGCAAGTAGAAGTAAAAAATTCAAATTACTAAAAACTCGTGTTTTCTTAATTTATTAAAAGATCGCTTCAAATCAGCTTGAGATGAAAAATATTAATGTGAGTTAAGCTTGAATTATTCTTGATAAATTTATACTTGTATTATTAAAAAACAAAGCATTTAAGTTTGCCTCATTATTATAGTTCAATTAAAGCTCATTTGAGATTAATCATTTTTTTGTTTTCTTTTTCCATAAATGATCTTTGTCCCCAAATTTGAGTTACAATGGTTATCTTTTTTTAGTTATTCCTGAATAAAGAGATCTGAAAATATAAAGAAAATTAAATTTGAAACATATTCATTAAAGACAAAAAATAATTATTTTTCAGAAAAAAATACATTTTTTGTTCTTAGCTTACTTTTTTTTTTTGTTAATTTGATCTTTTTTTGCGGGCTTTGACTATGAATATCTGAAAAATAATAAAAAGGGATGTAATTTGGAAAATATTTTCATTAAAATGAAGTTTATTAATTACCCCTTGCTCCTTAAAGTATTGACATACTCCTACCTCAAACTAAATTTTTTCCTATATTGGCCTTTAAACTATTGAATTC
>BRYE01000011.1:10465926-10473426 GCA_030159115.1 Actinidia arguta var. hypoleuca | reverse complement strand
ATCAACCACAAAGATTTAGGTAGGGAGTAAACAAAATATTGATAAAAAAGTATTGACACATAACATTCTTTAATTGAGGTACGAAATAAATCACAAAATATAGATTTAAAGTAATTTTATGTACACAACTACAATTACAACTACAACTATAACCCTCTCACATATGCTCTGACGAGATGTTGACTATATTGTTGATAGAGCGCTGACTAGTCACTGACTGAGCGCTGATAAGGCACGTGATCAAATAGCATGCGAGAGCGTGACGCAAGTGAACCCACTGGTCATCTACCTCTGGTCGCTCGAGTTGCGCGTGTCGCGACTGGAACTCATGCGTCGATGATCAGGAGGCGCGTGAGGGCGCATGTGTGCTCGGTTTAGTTAGCGGTTCAAATTAGGAGATTCGTCTCCTCGAGACAAACACGATGGTGTCATCAAAAAAAAATTTAGAAAACCAATGCAGAAAATCGACTCCATTTGGGCTCTGATATCAATTGTTGTGCCTAGAAATTAACATAAATCACACACAAAGATATATATTTTACGAGGTTTGACAACTTGCGTACTTCCTCAAGTGGTATCGATTTTAGTATATATATAGAGAAAGATTTACAAATTACACTTGTCTCACTCTCTTTTATATCCTCACTCTACTATCACTCTTCCACACCAATTTACAACATACATGAGGTATATATAAGCTGAAATTATATAAATTTCTGAGAGCCATAATTCAGAGAATTAAGGCTTTGTTGGGAGCTTAAAAGCTAGTAATAGCAGACATGAGAAATGATAGTCAATTCTTAAAACCCAAACATAAAGTTAAAGCTAAATGTTCAACAATTTTGCGTAGCGGTAGTTGTTTTCGAATTTCCAATTTTAAAAGCCATTACCTTGTGTATTCATCTTCAACCCAATTTTAAAAGGAGAAAAGTATCCAATTAATTTTTTATTAATTTATTTATTTATAGAATATCATCTAGAATGACATCGATGTCAAATTTCATTATCTGCATCAATTTGTTTTAAAAACTCTATTTACATGTATTACTCTTTAGGAAATCACTAAAAGGAAGTATGAAAGAAAAAAAGACTTCAAAAGAACTCACAAACGACTATTTGATTCGTTTTTGCCCCAAAATTACTTGCTTGACGACCATATAGACTATAGAGGCATATCCAATCAGCTTTAACTAAACATAAATTTTAGAACTTTCATGGTGGCTGGTTTATTTCAATAGATTTTGGTCCACCTGATCCCCAAATATATATTTTTCTGTCGCACAATATGCCGTATAAGGTGGACGAATCACACTCCAAAGTATGGATTCTCGAATTCTGTGACGAAACGGCAAAATTGGCAAATTTGAGATTGTCAGTCCGCGAACTCATTCACGAATTCGAAATAGACTAAGCAATATTTCACCATGTAAAGCACAAAATGTCTGTGCAAGTGCAAAATCTCAACACCCGTAGGAGGTGCAAATTGGCCCAGTCCGAGCTAGTTCCGATTTGATCATGGGTTTGAGCGGGCTCGGTCCAGGCTGAGCTTAGTGTGTGACTGTAGCGGTTCGAGCTGGTCCAGCTCAAATGGTTAGACCCTTGTCCAACCCATCCCATGGGACCGACCCATTCCTTATTTGGGCTTGTACCAGCCCGAACATGCTAAGCCCGGGCGGGTTGGACCATCTTGATTTGGCCATTTTTTTTTAATTTTTGATTTATTTTTAAATTTTGACGGCACATTTGTAATGTTATATTTTTTACACATTATAAATTTTCTTGTAATGTTATTAATAAGTAATATTTGTTATTGTAATTATTTTATTAGAATTTATTGTTTAAAAAATATTAAAAATTATATTTTAATAATTTACAACAACAATGTATTTCTATTAAAAAATAAATTAAAAATTGACTAAAAAAATAGAAAAAAATTAATTTAATTAATTAAAAAATAATGTCAAATAAATTGATTGAAAAATTAAAACAAACAACTAAAACAAATTTAAAAGTTGAGATTTGCATCAAAATTTTACGAGGTTTGTAACTATTTTTATAAAATTTGCAAACTTTCTGCCCAAAATTTTTGCTTAGAATTTGATGAAAATTTCAGATTATAAAATATAAGAAAATTTGAATTAAACTTGAAATATATAAAATTCATACCTTATTCAAGATTTTCAATGTTGAATTTTTTTTCGAACCTTTTCTCTCTCAATTTTCTCCTCCCTCTCCCAAGTCTTTCTATTTCTCTCTCTCTTTTTTTTTTTTTTTATCTCTTTTCCTTTCTCTCTTTTCTCGTTGTCTGTGCCTTCATTTTTCTTGATGTTGGTCACAAGTGAAGCAGCAAGTTTCTCCCAGCATTTATTTGTAATGGGTGTTTTTTTTAGTTTACACAACACTCACATGCACCCCCACCCTCCCACTTGGCACACTACTCACCCATATGCCACACACACAAACACACACACATGCACAACCGTGCACTTGCACACAAACACTTCCTTACACTTCCACAACACTCACATGCATACTACTCATGCATGCGCCAGCTACTAGTCCCTACATGCACACACATCAGCCATGCACATGTGTAGTGCCATGTTCCACCATGCGTGCATCCACGTGTCCACCATGCACCGCACCATGCAGTGGCGGAGCCAGAAAAAAACTTCAGAGGGGCCAACTGTTAAATTTTTTTTCTAGGGGGGGCAACTTAAATTTTTTTCCTAAAACTATAGGCAAAAAAAAAAAAAATTCAAACTTGAGAGGGGGCACCTGACCCCCTGGGCCTTACTTGCATCCGCCTCTGGCACCATGTGTCTTCCATGCATGCATCCCTATGTGTCTATCGCCTGTCTTCAACGTGTCGCATTGCCGTGTTATATTTTACATCTAATTGTGAAGTAATACAAATATATAATTTCACCACATAAAAAAAAAATATTAGTTACACTCAAAATTAAATATTATTTTCACGGATTGGGGTCTCACACTCTACCGATACGGACATGTATTTTGAATGAATAAATTTAATACTAATTTTTTGTTGGCTCCAAAAATAAATGAACAAATTTTGCTTCCACACATGAAAAGAACAGAAAAATTTTTAAGAAAAAAGGACCACGAAAATAGCGTGATGCCGCTCGGCGTCACATGAAACCTTGTGGGGTCAGGGGGTCGTCACAATGAAACCGTCTGATTGCATCATATAGATGTCTTCTTCAAGATTGCTATTCAAAAATGCAGTCTTGACGTCTATTTTTCAATTTTCATAATCAAAATATACCGCAATGGATAAGAGAAATCGAATAGACTTAAGCATGGGGACCGGTGAAAATATTTTCTCATAATCGATTTTGGCCACCAATCTAGCTTTTAAAGTCTCTATTGAACTATTGGGTCCTTTTTTCCTTTTATAGACCCACTTACAACCAATGATTTTAATGTGACAAATGGCTCTACAAGTTTTCAAACATGATTAGAGAATAGACTCCATCTCAACTTTCATACCATTTTGTCAATTTTTTAAATCTTTATTAGATATAGCCTCGTTGTAGTTACTAGGATCCAAATCAAGTTCATCAGAGACAACCTTTCCTAAGAACATGAATCAGTTAGGTACCCTAACAATCCTTTCACTACGACGTGACTCTTATATATCTAAGAGTGGTGAAGTAGTGGTTTCTGGAATATTCTCTATTGGATTAGAACTTTCTTCTAATGGCTCTTTGGGAGTATCAGACAACTCCCTAAGATTAAATCTATCATTAGGCTTTCAATCCATCATATAATCGTCCTCCAAAAAAATAACATTAGCGCTCACTAATATTTTATATTTTCTGGGATCATAAAATAATTAGCTTTTAGTTTCTTTAGAATATCCTACGAAATAGTATAATTCTGACTTAGTATCCAACTTTTAAGTCTTTCCCTTAAGCACACACTGTATGCTAGCCTTGCTACCAGTCCATAACTCTATGAGAGTGTTTGGAACTTACTTAGTTGAAACTGAGTTTTGAATGTAAGCCATTATTTCTAAAGCATATTGCTTACTTTTCTGATGTGTATGTTTCCAAGTATAGAAACTTGTGGTCAATGCAGCATAATATTCAGAATACCCGAGATCAATTTTTCACAGAGAACTAGTGATAAGCCGAATTTATAAAGTGAGTAAACGAATAATTGAATGTTAAAGCTATGAAAAAAGTTTTGATTATGAATTGTTGGTTTTATTTAAACTATGGTAGTTTAACTATGAAATTAAAGGAGGCAAGGTCCAAAAGCTAGATTCTTTTTTAACTTTGGTAGATGTATTTCTTCTCTTATTTTAAACTAATCACATCTCATTTTTACTATGACATTGGTTGAAAAATTTAGCTTTAAAATCATATTTTTTATACCAAGGAGTGTTTGTGAATGATTAAGTGCTTTGAAACATTTTATCAAACACTTAGAGTACAAGAGAACTAAGTATCACGTGTATCAAGGCAAGATTGTTGACACATGATCAAAGATATGTACAATCTTAGTTAAGACCAAAAGATTTTAACCCTAAGCATTTACAAAAAAGCATTTAAACTATTTGAGAGAAATAAAACCACCAAACCTAGGTCAAAAATTAGAATCTAACTCTTGGACCAAGCCTAGTAGTTTAGCCAACCATTAATGGTGTAGAGTTCATCATTATTGGTGGATTTACTACAAACAAGGTAAACTAAATGTATAAAATGAAAAGACAATAAAGATAGAAAGGAAAAGAGCACAAAAAGTATTTAAGAGTAATGGAAATGACTTGCAATTAATAACAAGAAGTACTTACAACCATAAATAAATAAATGAGAGTGAACGTTTTGAAGATCTACAACTTTTAATACATAAATCCACTTCTTCTTCTCTTTCTCTCTCTACAATAACTTTAGATCTAAAATGGAGACTTAAACTAAAAATTGAATGCTTTGAAATCTTAGAAAAGTTGTTTAAATAGGTTCCCAAAAAGTCATAATGAAAAGACTAAAATGCCCTTAAAAGTTGTGCAGAAAATCTGAAAAAATTTTGTTTTTAGCCTTTACTGCCGGTAGTGATAAATCAACTACCGGTAGTGATGAATGAGCTCTAGTTGACTGGATGCCCGATCTACCAGTAATGCTTGAACCTTGGTGAGCCTCTGGATTGCCCTTTCTATCGGTAGTGCTGAATCAACTACCTATAGTGAATATTCTAATTTTGTCTATGTAATGCCCTGTCTACCGGTAGTGCTGAATCAACTACCGATAGTGAATATTCTTACTTTGCCTTTGAAATGTGGACTATAGATAGTAATGGATCAACTATCGGTAGTGAATTATTTTTTTTGCCTTTGGAATTATTACTACCGGTAGTCTTCAGACCACTACCGGTAGTAACCTACTTGATTTCTCAAGTTTCACTGTTTGGCTCCACATTGCCACTCCGGCGCCTCTTTTTGGTATTTGTCTTTAATATAAACTCTTCAACGTACGCAAACATGACTAGAATGACGTCTTTAATATCAATGTTCCTACACAACTCATAAAAAGTACTTGCGAACAAAATAGATTAAATCCAATGCTTTAACCTGTGCAAGTATACAAAACGAGGGAAATTGTATCAACTGTTATTCAATATTGTGTGCAAAACACATATCCCCATAGAAACTTTGATAAATCAGAACAACTCATCATATACCTCACCATGTCTAAAAGAGTCTGATTTTTTCTTTTCGCCACATCATTCTATTGTGGCATACTTGGTGCTAATAACTGAGATACAATCCCATTATCCAACATATATTTATCAAAGTTACTAGAGAGGTACTCTCCACCTCGATTGGATCAAAGCAACTTTATGTTATTATTTAGTTGCTTCTCCGCTTCAGTTTGAATTTTTTTGAACTTTTCAAATGCCTGAGTAATCATTAATAAATACGATTGTTTAAACAAAGCAGAAGCAACTAAGTGACAAGTTAATAAATATGATTGTTAAAGTGCCCACTTTAACAAATCTATCAATCTTTTTTCAATTAATATGCCCAAGTCTTAGATGATAAATGTATGTTGGATTATTAGAAGAAGTCTTTATTTTAAGTGACAAGTTTTTTGATTTATTCAATTCAGTGTCATGTATCTTATACATCTTAAGAATAATCAAATAAATACTGTCAATTAATTTGCTCGAGCATGTAAAAGATCAATTTAATTTAATACAAATATTTTCATTAAATAAAATGAAATATCCTTGTTTAAACAAAGCAGAAACTGAAATCAATTTTTTTTAATGACATGGATAAATAAACAGTCATATAAAATTAATATTTTATTCAAAATAAAAAATAACTCTACTACTCTTATAGATACTACAACAACTCTTGCTTTCGAGCCTAGGTGTAATGTAACCTTACCATCACTTAGCTTCTTGATTTCTCGAAATCTCTGCAACGTGTTACAAATGTGATTAGTTACACCAGAATAAACACACCAGGTATTTGAAGTACCTACAATAAACCTTACTTCAACAACAAGTGATTCAATTATACCTAAGTCCTTTTGTTGAGCCAGGTAGTTTGGATTGAAAACACTTTTCTTGGGCTTTTTGATCATTCACTTCCCTTTACCAATGCCTCTAAATGGATTAAGAACTTTATTAGGGTTACTTGGAACTTTCTTCTTTTTCTTTTTGCCCTTTTTCTTAGAAAAATGGCTTAAAAATAAAGTTTTTTTCACAATGTTAACACTAGGATGGCCTTTGATAATACCCTCCGCTACTTGTAGTGCATTTAAAAGCTTAGCAAGTGTAAAATTATTTTTTTATACTACAATTGATCTTAAACTGATTAAAAGAGTCAGGTAATGATGGAAGGATAATATCAATTTAAGATTTAGCATCAATCTCACCACCAAGGATCTCAGAGTATTTAAATGGCGAAATATTTTTAAAACGTGTTCTTTCACTAGAGTTCCTTCATCCATCTTAATGTTCGTCAATGCTCTCATGGAAATTTGATTAACATGTGGCACTTGTTCCCAAAACACCTCTTTGAGGCTCAAGATCATATCTCTAGTACTTGAATAATCTTTTAGTCAATGTTGTAAAACAGAAGACATCGAAGCTAAAATATAGCAATGTGCCATATCATCAGTCTTAACCCATTTTTTATATCTTTTTATTTTTGGTCTAGGTGCATTGGCAATGGGAAGATCTGGATGTTCCTCAATAAATCATATTTGTTCTCTTCAGCAGTGAGTACAATGTTTAGATTTTCTTTCAATTCACATAATTTCGTCCAGTCAATTTTTTTTTGATTTAGGATGATTACAAGTGGATTAAACAAAATTTGATAATCATAAACAAATCATACATAAACATGGATGCAAATAAATAAAACTCTTGCTTTAATTATAATATAGTGATATCCTCATTTTACTATAATATGAATGCACACCTCAACCAAATAAATAACATGCCTCCGTGGCGAAGTCAATG
>BRYE01000011.1:10460926-10463426 GCA_030159115.1 Actinidia arguta var. hypoleuca | reverse complement strand
ATGGACTGCCAATCTAGATGATGAATTCTTTGCATAATTTTTGAAAAAAAATCTGAGAGCTCACACTCTAAATAGATTGGTTAGAGTTAAGGGAAAAATGAGAGAATATCACAGGGTCTAGAAAATTAGAAAACCTAATCCTAAAGGGTATAGAAATTATTTTTTTGCAAAAAAATATTATAACAGAGCTTTTAGAATTTTATGATCCAGTAGCAGTGACCAGCCACTGTGTGCACACCAGAGAATCCACCCAGCGGCCAACGTAAGGTTCACTACACAATTATGGCAAGCAGCAGCCGGTGAGAGTAACAGAATCACTACAGAGGGCAGTAACCCTTGAAGTGGCAACAACCAACGCAAGGGCAGCAATTGCTGCTTGGGCAACAACAAGCCCTGCATAAGGCAGCAACCAGGGGCTAGGTAACCCAGCCAGGGTAGCTGTTGGTGTTGCGACAAAACAACAAACGCAACTGTAGCACCTAAGGCTTTAACGCTTATTTTTTCTTGATATTCAAGATATCTCAAACTCTCTTCTTGGTCAACATTATATGATTACATGGTATTAAGAACTGAAATAGAAAAAAATTAAAGACCAAGCTTCCGTTGTGGAGATGCTATCCCTATAGTGAGACCTATGATGAATTATTTTGATCTACTAAAGTTCCAATGAGGATATATTTTTGAAATAGCAGTTTATATTTTAAACTCAGTTCTAACTTAGTTTGTTCCAAACACTCCCATAGAGTTATGGACTACTCTTAAGGCTACTATACAATACTAAATGATATGGAGGTGAGCTTGTGTGTTTAAGGAAAAGATTGAGAAGTTAAAAACTAAGTCAGAATTATGTTATTTCATAGGATATACTAAAGTAACTAAAGGCTAGTTATTTGATGATCCCAGAGAACATATAGCAATTGTTAACGCTAATACTATTTTTTTCAAGATGACAATTATATGATTGACCGAAAGTATAATGATAGATTTGATTTTAGGGAGCTATTTGATAATCCCAAAGAGCCATTAAAAGGAATTTTTAATCTAATGGAAGATGTTCTAGAAATCATTGCTTCACCATTTTTAGATACACGAGAGCCACATCATAGTGGGAGAATTGTCAAAGAACTTGACCGGTTCATGTTCTTAGGAGAGATTGTCTCCGATGAACATGATTTGGATCCTAGTAGCTACAATGATGCTATTTTTGATAAAGATTAAAAAAATTGACAAAGTGCTATGAAAATTAAGAATGACATCTATATAATAGAATCATGCATTTTCATAGCAAAGGGCCTAGAGCATATGGTATGCAAGTTGCATAGGTCCAATTTTGGACTTAAGCAAGCATACAGAAGTTAGAACATTTGTTTTAATTAGGCAATCAAATCTTTTTTTTTTTGAACAAAATACTTATGAACCATGTGTGTATAAGAAGTGCGAACGAAGTGTGATAATGTTTTAAATTTTATATGTAGATGATATTATACTCATTGGGAATGATTTAAGGGCATTATGTAATGTTAAAATCGAGTTGGGAAACCTAATGTATGCTACACTTTGCACTAGACTAAAGATTATATGTTGGTCTACGGAGGTTCAAATTTAATTCCAATCGGTTACACAGATTCTATTTCATGTCAAACATGAATTTTAGAAAGTCAACTTCCGAGTATATGTTCACAAAGGTTAGGAGCACATTAAATGGAAATATCACCCAACATGGAAGACAGTACGACGTGGAGATGTCATAGTTACTGAGGTTGCATCTACAGGTAACCTAGCATATCTTTCACTAAGGCTTTTTCAGATTCGTGTGAATAGGATGAGTGTTAGATGTGAAATTATTTGGACATGAGTGAAAGTGGGAGTTTATTGGGAATTGTATGTCTATATGTTCAGTATTTAATTATTAGTTAGAATGAGAATTTATTTTTTACATTGGTTGTTGTTCAAATATATTATGAGATGATACGGATATTATGAGATGATATGTCCCTAAGTTATCTAGAGATACGATAAATGTGTGCAAATGAGATTTACAGAGATACAAATCGTTGATCCTACTAACTTTAATTGAGTTCGTAGTCAATGATGAGTTTGAACCTCTCATCTTTGAAGACTATAATTGTAATATCCTGACTCTCAACAATAATTTTTAATATTTTTTATATACTTTTATGATCTTCACATATTTCTAAGCGTACTATAATTTTTGAGTATTTTTTAAAATAATATTTTTAAACCAAATTTAAAACATAATGCACAAAAAACACTATTATTTTTTCTATTCTTTATTGGAATTTTAAGCTGTTTCTTGTTTATTCTCTTTTATAGAGAGGTGGGACACGAGCTTAGTCATCAATTTACTATTTTTGCCACCTAGCACATGCATTAGTCACCACTTTTGGATTGTGCTTGTTCCAGGAGCTTCCAAGTTACACTTAGGTCTTGTTATTTGTATTTATATAGCATGAGAGAGAGGGTGAGTTTATTCTGACAA
>BRYE01000011.1:10435926-10450926 GCA_030159115.1 Actinidia arguta var. hypoleuca | reverse complement strand
GTGGAACTCATCGAGCTCTATGGATTACTTAAGGAGGCGACCTGAAGTATTAGGCCATTGGAGGATATGCGTGAGACGTTGGTCTATCAATACGATAATATGATACGCTTGAAAGTAATGACGGAGCCTTCTCGCCACAATTATAAGTGCGTAAGCAAGCTTCTCGATCCTCAGGTATCTTGTCTCAGCTCCGATAAGGACTTTGTTAATGTAGTACACTGGCCTTTGAACTTTGTCCTCCTCTTTGATCAGCACGTCGCTCATAGCTATTGGCTACACGGATAAGTATAAAAAAAGATCCGCGCCCCATTAGGAACTGTTAGGAGGGGCGATCTGTGATACTTCTTTAGTTGCTGGAAAGCTACTTCTGAATAATTCGTCCATTCAAAGGCTTTACTTCCACTCAGAATCTTAAAAATTGGTAAACACTTGTCATTTGACTTGGAGACAACTTTGTTGAGATCAATAACTCGCCCTATCAGGCATTGAACGTCATGAATGCTTTGGGGAAAGTTCATTATCAAAAGGGCTTTTATCTAGTTGGGGTTTTCCTCTATCCTTCTTTTGGTCAACAAAAAATTGAGGAACTTTTCAGAAAACACACCAAATATGAATTTCGACAGATTTAGCATTATACGATGTTGACACAGAATTTTGAAGGTCTTTTTAAAGTGAGCGATATGATCTGAAGCTTTAAGGCTCTTAACCATCATGTCGTCAATGTATACCTCCATGGTATCTCTGATTAGATCTTTGAACATCTTATTGACCAATCTCTAGTCTGTCATCTCAGCATTCTTCAATCTGAAAGGCATGACCTTGTAGCAATATAACCCTTTTTTCCATGATGAAGGACGTCTTTTTGTTGTTTGGGGGATACATCTAGATATGGTGGTATCTAGAGAAATCATCCATGAAATTGAGGAGTTCATGCCATGACGTAGCGTCGACTATGAGATCTATCAGTAAAGTTAATGCAAACCTTCCATTTCTCCCTTTTTTTGGGGCGACGACTACATTAGCCAGCCAGTTTGGATAATGGGACTCCCTGATGAGATTGGCGTTGATGAGCTTTAAAACTTCCTTGCCTATCACTTTTTAGTCGTTTAGGGACAAACTTTCTCCTCTTCTAGAAACCAGGAGGATAATTTGGATTGGAAAAAAGTTTGTGTACGAGGACGTGGGGATCTATGCTAGGGCCTCTCTCTGTGACCAAGTAAACACAACGTGGTTCCTCCTCAAGAATCCTACCAAAGTGTCTTGTAGCTCTGCTGTCAACTCTGTCCCAATTATCACATGGAGATATGGGAAATCAGGATGTATGGAGATAAGAGTTACTTCTTCCAAGGGCTTTGTATTTTATGTATCTCGAGGGTCTAGGAGAGGCATGGTCCTAGCTCGTCCCTCAGCTCCTCAATCTCTGCATCCTCTATCTATAGTTGCTATTTGTCGTTTGGTTTCATCGCCATCATGAAACACTATCTGCAGACTTTCTGGTCGTTTTTTACCTAGCCTATCCTGGTAGTGGTTGGAAACTTCATTACTAGGTGATAGGTGGAGGTAATGGTGTTGATTTTTCCTAGTGTGGTGCGACCTAAAATAGCGTTGTAAGGCGAAGGGCAATCCATGACTATAAAATCTTGCTGCACCATGGTCTGGTGCGGGCGAAGGGCAATCCACAACTATGAAACCTTGCTGCACAGTGGTCTGGTGCGGCTTTATCCCCACGGTTAAGGGCAACTTGATCCCCTCTATTAGATGAATTGCCCTAAAATCCAATCAAAGGGGAGTGGAATGTGTGGAGTTCGTCTCGCCCAATTTTCATCTTATCAAAGGCCGAGGAGAAAAAGATATAAGCAGAACTTCTATTGTCAATCAAGATTCTTTGAATGTTGAAATTGGTGATGGTGGCGACCACAACTAAGGCATCATCATGGGGGAGATGTAGACCCCATAGATCCTCATTGGTTAAAGTGATGGGAAGACTCACCTCAGTTATGAATTCTTCCTCTGCTCACCCCTTCACTCCCCGAGCATGTCTTTCCTTGAAGATGAAGAACATCCTCCTTACCGCAAACCCCCATGGATGGTTTGGATATCTCCAACAGTGGGCTTATTGTCAATATAAGCCCTATTAGGTGTCATTGGTCTCAGGTAATCAACCAAAAACTTTCTCAAGTATGCCCTTTTGATCAAGTCACTTATTTGCTCCTTCAGATGGAAATAGTCTTCCATATTATGGCCATGATCTCTTGAAACTCACAATACTTATTCTTGTTTCTTTGGAATGGGTTAGTCCTAATCTTTCCAGGCCATTTCACGAATTCCTCATTCTTGATTTCCACAAGTACTTGACCAATGGGGGCGTGGAGAGGAATTAATAGCAATTCTTTTCAGCAAGAAGGAGTCATGGGTCGACGATCATTGTCTTGCCTTCTAGAATCTATCTCGGGCTTTCTTGACTTTAAGTTGCCCTTATAATCTCTCCTCCTTGAATCTGGCTCTTTCCTTTTGTAATCTTCTTTTTATCCTCGACTGCTTTGTTTGGCTTCAACCAATTCTTCAACCATGATATAGTGCGCCAGGTCAAAGTCCTTCCATCATCGCCATGATTACCACCTTATCACTGGTGTCCTTTACTTCAAGGATAGCCTAATTGAATTGCTTGACGTACTCTTTAAGGCTTTCCCTAGCGTTCTAATGGATGATCAATAGGTGAGAGACGTTTTTCTGCCTGACCATGCAGCTCAAGAAATTGGCAAAAAATGCTTGCTCAGGTCGTAAAAAGAATTAATGGTTTTAGGTGACAACTTCCTAAACCATGACCTCGCCATCTCTCTTAGAGTTGTTGAGAAGGCTCTGCACATCACCTCATCTAAGGCTCCTTGAAGCAACATCAGATTCTTGAATGAATCCAAGTGGTCCATTGGATTTAGTTTCCCTCATAAATCCTCAATTGGGGAGGGAGCTTGAATCTGGAAGACACTCTGACCCTTATCACTTTCTACGTGAATGGGGGTTCTATTTGCCTTATTAATGCGTCCACGGTTATTGGTTCCTTGATGCCAGTGTCAATGGCATCTATCCGGGCATTCAGATCCTTGAACTTCTGTTCGGTTGACATGTTGCCGTGGTATTTGTTGGGACGGTCATTCGGGCGAGGCGATCTTCCTCGTTAGTGAGTTTCCTTGTTGGTTGACTTTTGCGATTTACTGCTGGAAGACTGCGACCAAGATATTTCAAGATTTCTACCTTGTCTTCCATGCCTAAAGTGAGGGTTGGGGGATCCGCAATGATGACTTCGTGTGGAATACTGGTGTTTTGGTGTTTTGGCGATTTTGAGAAGTACCTTGATTGCCCTATCGATGAGAATGGTGAGATCGATTTGAGCCTTTCGGGACTAGCACGTTGGCTAGGGCTAGAGCCTAGGGTGAGGTGTTGCATTAAACGTGCATTCAGCTTCTTCATTACCTTGATTTATTTGGCAATATCATGCATCTCATGGTGAATGCCTTCGAGGTTTGGAGCTTGATTGGAGTTGGCCATTGGGGGTTCCTGTTATCTAGGAGACTACTGGCACTTTGTCGAGGCAGTAGGCGACTACGTAGGTGCATAGAGTGTTGAGAAATATTCTATGCACCTACATAATCACCTACTATATATTCTATTTGAACAAGTCAAAGACCGTATCTAAAATTGTTTTTCTTTAGTAGGAGAAAGAACATCAATAGATACACTATAGTTTACAGACAAACAAAAGAAATCGAAAGCCAGCAAAGGCAAAAGCAAAATAGAGGAGAGGATGTAGCATTAAAGTAAAGAGAAAGAGCCCATCTGACAGCAAGTGGATTGCCAAAAGCTCAGCTTGTAAGGGTGAGGAGCTGAAACAGGAGCTAGCCATCCTAGCAATAGGAGAGCCATCTGGTAGACAAGTAACAACTCCAATCCCATTCCATTGGTTGTTTTCTTTCCAGGTCACATGCAAACATGATAGGGAAGGATAGGGGTAAGGTTAGACGATGAAGGTGTGGGGCCTATCTATATTATCATTTGGGAGATGGAAGTGGTTTAAGGGAGCTTGTCAAAACTAGAGGTGAGCTTACTGAAACCATAATGCACAGTCTTTGGCCATAAAAATTACTTGACGAGGGACAAAAGGTTCATCAGAGAATACTTTCCTATTACGTCTCTTCCAAATGCTCCAATCGCAAAAAATTCTCCTGCCAATCATCCTACTGTTTGAATCGAATTAGCCAGTGCCGATGCCAATCATTAAAGCTTGAAAATTTATCGTTCTGCATACGAAGTGATAAGCAAGAGCCAAACCAGACCAGACGGGAGACATAACATTGGCAGAATAAGTGATGTATGGTTTCCTCTTCCTGCCCACAGAAAGGGCAAGCTGGAGAAATGGACTTGATTCGAAAAATTAAGGAGTTCTGGACAGGAAGGATGCCTCTATCGTATTTCCAAATGAAAACTTTGACCCTTGGCAAGTGTAATCTCCAAGTCATATTCCAGATCTTTTGATTCCCCCTCGTGACTTTAGCTAATGTAGGGGGTGGGGGAAGTTTGGTGCTTGGAATCATAGAGAAAGGCCAAATGAGCCTATCAGGAATAGATGGATTAGGAAGGGCTAGCAATGAAGGTTGGAAAAAGATTTTGATCCAACATGGGATACAAGGAGAGAAGCTTTTTGGTCAGAGCTACTCGTGAAAGGAATAAAGTGGCAAAGGGGGACATTCAGAGAGGAAATTCATTTGTCAAAACATAGGTTAATGGATTCCACGTTTCCAACCGTCCAAGCAATTCCCCTGACAATAGGGTCTCTCCCATAAAGTAAGCTTTTCAAAGCCCAAGATGAGGAGGGATTTGCTTAACATGAAGAAGGGTAGATCTAGAGCAGTACATGGAGAGAAGAACATGAGAAACAAGAAGCGAACTGTCATTAAGAATTCTTCAACATTGTTTGGTAAGAAGAGCCTGGTTGAGCAGCCTAAAATCCAGGATCCTTAATCCCTCCCCTCTTGCTTGTAAGCTAATATTTTGTCCCAAGCTAGACAAATAAGGGTTTTCGATCATTAGCTTTCCACCAAAATGAGGCGATACGGAACAGAGCTTATCACATAGGGATAAAAGGAGTTTATAGGTTGAGCAAAGGTAAAGAGGGAGAGCAGCAATCACAGATTTGATTAGAGTAAGCTTCCTGGATTGAGATACAAGAGAGGATTGCCATCCAGTTAAGGTATCCTGGACTTTGTCAATTATGAACTTGAAGTAATCCATTTTGGGGATGCCATTCCCAGAGGAAGGCCTAGATAGGTTTCAGCCTCATTTTTTAAAGGGATTTTAAAAAAGTTTTGAACAGTTTGGCAAAAGTATGGGGAATATTTGTGCTGAAAGTGATGAAGGATTTGTATTTGTTAATACTCTGACTAGAGAAATTACTGAAGCTAGTGAGAGGGCTCGGAGATGATGGCAGCTTACAAGGGTGGGCTCAAAGAAGATTAAGCATTCATATGCAAAGAACATGTTCTAGACAGAGGGGCCGTTCCTAGAGATTTTGATACCCTTAGACAACTGCGATCAGTCCAGATAATTTACGTAACAAGAGAAGGTTTCTAGGTAAATGATGGAAAGGAGGTTGCCATGTGTTCATATAATAGATATATTTTCTCTCATATTTGTGCACTTGCACATACTAAAGCAATGGATTTAACTGATTTTTCTTGCAAGTTGTTTTTGTGGGGTGTGTAGGAACTTTGAGTGTGAAAAAGGCATTTTGGCCATCCCCGAGGGTATCAACGAGAAAAAGATGAATTTTGGTGGCCGAAAGAAGTACCGGAGAAATGCCAGGTGAGATCCGAGCCTCAAATTCCAAGACTGTCCCAGGGGAGAATTCTATCGGTAGTGACTTTTGGTACTATGGATAGTGTCAAAAACAATAGTAAATGAATAAAGTCTTCTACCAGCAGTGTCAAAAGTCACTACCAGTAGAGCCTGATCCAATGGGGAATTCAAGAAATCAACTATCGGTGGTAAGTTTTGGTACTTCCGGTAGTGCGGGGCATCAAGAAGCAGAGCAAACAAATGTTTAACCGGTGCTACTACCTGTAATATGGGCTTTGATACAGAATATTTCTAACTTTTCTATACAACTTTTAGGGGCATTTTCGTCTTTTCACTAGGACTTTTTGAGAGGCTATTTAATTTCACAATTGTATCCACTTTTGGTTTAGGGCTTTCTTTCATTTTAGGGTAGAACTTTAATTGTTGAGAAAGAAAGTGAAGAAGAAGTGGTTGTAAGGATTAATGGTTGTAGATCTTCCTCTCTTTCCCGCTCATTTGCTTGTGGAAGGTTTTTACATTTATTACAAGTAATTTCTTTTTCAAGATTTCGAGTTATTGTTTTCATTTCATAGTTTTTCCTTTATTGCTCTTACTTTAGCTTGCTTGTTGGTAGATCCATCATTAATGATGAACTCTTCATCATTAATGGCCTGCTAAACCCTCTTGGCTTAATCCAAGAGTTAGATTCTATTCTACGGCCTAGGTTTGTTGTGTTTGTTCTCTCAAATGGTTTAAATGTTTGTTTGTGAGTGATTGGGGCTAAAATATTTCGGTCTTAATTAGAGTTGTGGAAATCTTTGCTCATACGTCAACAAGCTAGATTTGATACATATGATTCTTAAATCCTTTGCACTCTAAATATTTGATAAATTATCTCAAAGTCCTTAATCATTCTCAAACATCTTTTTTTATGAAAAAAATAATTTCAAAGTTAAATCTTCCAATCAATACCGTATTATAAATGGGATTTGGTTGAGTTATATGAGAGGGAAGAAATCTACTTACCAAAGTTAAGGAGGAATCAAACTTTTGGACCTTGCCTCCTTTTAAGTAATAGTTTAAATCACCTTTAGCTGTTATAAATCCAAACCTTTGCCAAAACCAAACCCGTTTTAATCACTTTTACATTTGTTAATTCATTTGCTCGAAACAAAATTCGGCTCAAACAATAGTTTCATGTTGAGAATGACCTTAGGTATATCAAGTATTATGCTGCAGTGACTATAGATTTCTACGCTTGAAAACATTACGCACTTGGAAAGCAAGCACCTGTCTTAAGCCTTATTTAGGGTGAAATTTAGTTGGGGTGAACCATTGGTAAGGAGTGAATAAGAGACCTTCGAGAAACACTGATGGAGAAGGCGCACCCATTTATCTGAGAAACCCATTCTCTTTAAAGTGGAGGTAAAGAAATCCAAATTTACTCTATTAAAAGCCTTGCTCATGTCCATCTTGACAGCTGTAAGATAGGAGTTCCCTTTTTTTGCAGTAGTTGATAAAGCTCGAGAGCTTATTTGCTAGAAGGGAGTTATCCGCTATCATTCTACCCGGGACAAAGGCATTTTGGGAAAGAGACATGTGGGAAGGGAGAATCAATTTTATTCTATTGGCCATAACTTTTGAAATGATTTCGTACAGGACATTACAGAGACTAATAGGCCTTAATCTCTAAGAGAAGAGGGGGAGGGAACTTTTGGAATAAGGGCAAGGAAATAGTGATTAATTTCCTTTAAGAGAGAGCCCAAGTTGGGAAAAGACAAGACAGCAGTGGTAATTGAGGTTCTGACGATATTCCAATATGATTGGAAGAAGACGGCTGAGAAGCCACTCGGGCGAGGGCCTTCATAGAGATGTAGACACTCTATTTTAATCGGTCATTATTTTTAATTTCAACGTTGGATCATTGCCCCATAACAAAAAGGAGTTTAACAAATTGATTCTTCAGACAAATGAAGTGTATGATTGCCTCGAAGGTCCCATCACTTTTCTTTATTATCTATGATAAGAGGATAGAGCCACAGAGGTATTTGTGGAGAATAAGTTCCAAAAGATTTTTCAAAATATATTTTAAACAAGATAACCTATTTTGGTACCACCGATTCATATTTGAAGTTATTTGTCTTAAAAGGAGAAAGAATCCAAAATATGTAAGATAACGAGTTCACCCCAGGTGTCCTGCGGAACAATCTATTTCAAACTCTTTTTTGTAATTAAAACTCCATAATTTTGAAAAATAGTTTTCATTATGTTGTATCATTTTCAAAAATCTTTCCAACCATATAAAATAATTTTTGATCCAATTTGAGATGAAATAGTTACAAGCATTTTACGAAAGTTGCGCAATTCTGATATGCTGAGAGTAAAGTTGTCATATCTAATAAAATACAAATGATGGGTTTGATTCCAATTGGGGTTGAAATTAGACTAAATGCGTTTTTCAACGACATAAAGAATGCGTAGATCGGAATCCAGATGAAGCCGAGGTGAATTTTTAATGTCTTGTTTTGTTTTATTTGTTTTCACTGTTCGCATCCGCACATTATTAATTATGTAAATTAATTTTTCATGCATCATGAAAGAATTAAGTATTTAATTAAAAAAATATAAAGATGTTAAGAAAAGGCTAACCATAATGGTTAGACCGAGTGGGTGCCTAGCACCTTTCCACTCGGTACTATGGCCCTCGAACTCATCTTGGGGGATGAAAGAGATTGCATATCTACAGAGTCAGTATATAATATAATTTCTTAGGACCAATAACTAGGTGTCAACTCTAATTGGATCTCATGTCGATAATCTTAGCCACTTTATCAAACGAGAATTGACGAAAACGGCTAAGTAATTATGAATCATTGGTCTTATGCGATGAATGTATATGAGCGGTATCGATTTTCTTTCTCAAGTATATTTTTTTAAATAAAGAAAAAAATACTTTTGACTTATGGCGCTTACAGTGGCGACTCCGCTGGTGACCCAAAAGTGCGCTAAACTTGAAAACATCTTTGGATTTACTTTAATTAAACATTTAAGCCCTTGCATTTTATTTTTGGATATTTTATTTTGGTTTTCTGTAGGACACCTCGAACTCACCCTCTCAACCCTCGCGGGGTATGCCTATATAGAGTTACTCCTTGCGTGGGGGCCACCTCTTTTGTCCATGTACCTTTATGGTACGTCAAAAGGGTAGAAGGTTGCTACCGCCAAGTATTAAGCATGATTGACAATCTAGGCATAAACTTAGAAGGTCTTCCCCAATTAAGGTAGGACCCTTTTATGTTAGGTTGCATTGCATGATGTGTATGGTATGCGGAAACCAAGTCATGAATGGACTTTGACCGACAAACCCGCCAGAGATCCAAGTAGCTTTGAATGGTCTTTTTCAAAATTTTCAGATTGAGCCTAAAAAGCACTTTGAGAAGACTAAACTTCCCCGGTCTTGCGATCCATCAACTTGTAAACTTACATGAAATTCTGAAGAAAGCCCAAAAGAAATGGAGAAATTTGAAGCCATCACACGAACAGTGACCAACCTTCCTTCTTGGTCTTGCGATCCATCAACTTGTAAACTTACAAGAAATTCTAAACAAAGCCCAAAAGAAATGGAGAAATTTGAAGCCATCACACAAAACGTGACCGAGATGTAGGTGTCCATGTCATAACATGCTATCCAAGTCCAAAACCAACAACAAAACCCACTTCCACCAAATCCAAACCCACAAACCCAAGCCCAAACCCATATGAATCTAGCCCAACCCAATGTAGCTTTACCCAACCAACCAAACCTAGTTTTACCCAATCCCCCTAACCTAACCCACTTCTAGCTCAAGATACTACCATGAAATCCCAACTAGAGAAGATTAGTTGCAATAAGAATGTTTTGAGGAAGACCAAGGGAATTAAAGACTATATCCTCGATGTTTAAGAATTATGTTTGTTTTCCGAAGCCAAGTTGCCCAAAAAATTCAAGATGGCTGATCTGGACAAATTTGATGGTACTAGAGACCTTAAGGTGCATTTGAGGAAGTATGTGGGACCATTGAAGCCCATGGGATCCAAGAGGAATTATTGGGCCAACTTTTTCAATAAACTTTAACTGGAGCTACCTTGCATTGGTTTTTAAATCTTGAACCATCCAAGGTTAGAATATGAAAGGACATAGTCAACATCTTTGTGATGCAATACGCATACAACATTCAACTCGATATTGTTGGGAATTATATAGCTACATTTCAAAAAATTTAATTATTATTTAGAATGAGAATTCATTTAATCATTGGATGTTATTTTATATCATAAGATGATATGGATATTATTATATATTATGAGATGATATGTCCCTAAGTTATCGAGATATACGATATATGAGTGGAAATGTGATTTTCATACAAGAGATAATAATCATTGATTCTGGTAACTTTAAATTAGTTCGTAGTCGGTGATGAGATTTGATGTATCATCTGCAAAGGATATAATATTGTAAACCTCTATATGATAGGATGGTTTAACTCGACCATCAGACTAGAAGACTATGGCTTAAAGTATTGGTATATTGAAAATATACCAAATTGGATTATTGTAAAAAAGTATACCATATAAAACTGTCACTTTATGATGAAACTTTACATTCGCTATTTGAAATTGAATATTAATCATGAGATAATGGTGGACTCAAGTTCTTGACATTGTTTACTTAGATTTACTAATGAGTGAGACCAATTGAGGTCAACACTTCGATAATCTCATTCTTTTCTAAGATAGAACGGGTATCACTTGTGAGTTAAATCATTAATTTAGTCATTGAAATTCGAATCCGGTCTTTTCGATAAATTATTTTTCAAAATGAAGACGTACTGTTTTAATGACTAAATAGGAAATGAATAATGAATCATAAGGGGTAAAAATAATTAGGATTTATTGACTATTAATTAATCAAAACTTAATTGTTGATACCTGTGAAGAGGAATTTTAATTGTAGTATAAAATAGCGATGAGGGTGTTTTAGTCATTTTGCTTTTGGAGTGCAATCCAGATTATTTAGTCGAATTTATTTCGATTAATTAAATTACTAAGTTATGTTATGGTGAGATAACAAAGACCTTTAGTAGTTTAATTGAAACCAAACTAGTACTCCCTAAGATCTCTATCATTGCCATAGTTGGGATCTAGCCTATATATATGATATGTGGGCTGTAAATCCTAATAAGTTTATCTTCAGCTTTGCTATCTGCATCAAAATCATGAATGTCACCAACACCACCTTCTTCTTCCTCTTTTCTCTCTAAAATTAAACCTAGATCTAAGAAATGGAAAAAGCAAAAGTTGGAAGGCCCAAAGTTCACTACAAATCTGAGAACAAGAGTTTATATATGATCCAAAAATGCCCTAGCAAAACAACCAAACTACCCTTGAAAAGTGTGCAAAAAGCTGGAAATATTTTTTGCCGGAGCCCATACTACTAGTAGTACAAAAAGTTACTCTAGTAGAAGCTAAAAATTGTATGCCACTGGGAAGGGTTCTATCGGTAATGCAAAAAGTCACTATTAGTAGAAGTTGAAAAAACTCTGCCACTGGATGGGGTTCTACCAGAAGTGCAAAAAGTCACTATTGGTAGAAACTGAAAAACTCTTCCACTGGATGAGGCTCTACCGATAGTGCAAAAAGTCACTCCCGATTGAAAAACCCACGAGACCTTTTCTTGGGAATTGAGTCCTAATTTTTATACTTTATCATCCCGGGACTTCTTCAGCCACCAAAAGTCAAACTTTCCTTATCGATACCCTCAGGGATGGCCATAATGGCTTCTTTGCGCTCATGTTTCCTACAAAACCAAAAATATGACTTGCAAACAAATATTGTCTAAAATAATTGATTAAATACATGCAAGTGTACAAAAGTAGGGTAAAATATATCTATAATATGCAACAATGTGTGCTAATCACCTAAGTTATGGTCCAAATATAAATCCTTTCTGATTGAAAAGCATGGCTTAGAAGAAAGAATTCAAGATTAAAATGGTATGATCCACTCCGAGACTAGGGGCATAAATGTTCTTCTTTGTGGGTTGATGAAAAGTACAGGGACACGCATTCACCGTTGCTGTATTGATTGAAGACAGACGAAATAACCGACATAGTGACTAAGGGCATGCTCAAAACCGAAATTGTTTGCCAACGGGCGCGCTAGTATTCGTGGTTGAGAGCATTGCGACAGAAGGGCATGCTCAAAACCGACTTAATATCATCATAAGAGGGATGCATTTGTCGGAAGTTATTTCATTTGTTAACCTTTTATCCTTGAAAGGCTTGCTAGGTTGAAAACTCGCAAGGACGGCCCAGGCAAAAGTTAGAGCGCGCACAAAAAAATGACAAGTGTTGAAAACCCATGAGGGCAGCCTCTGGCAAAAGGAGAGAAAAATACCCAAGTGCACCTTGACTCGAACTACGTAATGACCTTATTCCCACCATGGGAAACATAGGCAACCTTAAAGTCTAAGAGGTTTGGCAACTCTTGTCTTCAAAACTTGATTGGTTCAATACACTAGGGGCATTGGCAGTTTCATCAATGATTTGACACTAAGGGCATTTTATTCATGGAAGCCAAAACATTTCACACTAGGGGCATGACATTGTCACTAAGGACACGGGCATACACACAAAGGGCATGGCCACACATCGGAGGATTCCACGCAAGGGGCATTGATTTTGTAAAATGATTGTGTGAATTCCTTTATATTTTTAGAGCATTGAGATCATGATGTTGCAAACCAATGGGAATGAGTTTAATCCATGATGAATTTTGAAAGGAAACTTTTCACTTCCTGATTTTATTGAAAAAGTCTTGATCATAATCTGTTTCTACTACTAGAATTGCTAAAATGTTGAGGAACATCGTTCAAACTTAAGGCACAACCAAATAGGCAAAGATTGTTGTTTTTTCTTCTTTTATCAGGGTCTTGTTTTGTAAACTTTCTTTTGTAGGGATGGTTCCATTGTCTAAACTCTCTTTTATGCTCTTTGCACTTTGACCCCCACTTTGAACATAGTTTACGTCCATTAGTACACTTGCACTGTTTGAGTCTGTGAGTTGATATCCATGAAGATAAGCTTGAATATTTTTTAAAACAAATGTCTGAATGTTTTCGGAAGCATCCATTATTAAAACGAACAATGGGTTGTCCAAGTACAAGAGCTACACCATCTTGACTTAAATAAAACCGAAACGGCAAAATTTGGACACGACATCTGAAAGTCAAACAAGAACGGTTTGGATCATTGGCGGTATCTTTAAAGAAGGGAACCTTTACGAGAAAAAACTTTTGCTGAAATAGATTTCTCATTTTTTTCAGCTTTCTATTTTGCTTTCAAGAAAATTTACATGTTTCTTTCTTTGCAAAAAATTCCACTTCGAGGTAGATTTGTCTATATTGTCTTCTTGTAAAAATAGATTTCTATAGCTTTGGGAAGGATTTCTCGTATTTTTCGTGTAGAGATAGATTTCTCACTCGTGGATATAGGAATATATTTTTCAAGAGAGAGATTTCTCACCCATGTTGATAACGATAGATTTTGCTAGAGATAGATTCCTCACCCGTGTTATAGGGATAGATTTCCAGAGATAGAGATTTCTCACCCGTTGTTTATAGGGATCGATTTCTCAGCAACAAATAGATTTCTATAGTTTGTTGTTGTTTATAGTGAAACAACAACAAACTCTAAGTGTCAAGTTAGGATCATAGTAGCATAATACTTGGGAAGTCCCAAGGTCATTCTCATCACAAGGACTTAGTGTACAACCATGTAAAATAGATCATGAATGTCAATAGAAGATTTGTTACAATCAAGTAAAAGAGTAAACTAACTCAAGGATCCATCTCAATTGCAATCTAATATAGCTAATTCTTTTTCTCTTCAATACACAACTAACTCTTTACGGAAATTGTGAATATTGAGCGGTAAAAACATAAAATACTAGAAAGATATATCCATGATTCATATTGGCTTTTAACTATTGAATCAAATATCTTGGATGCAAGGGACAAAGGTATCATTTGAGGAAATCCTATGGATTACCAAAACTGTCTTAATATGTATAATTCTAATGCAAGTCTATAGAATAGACATTTATAGAAACATTTAGAATGCAAAAGATTGAGACTATTTTGTGAGAATCTACACAATCTCATCAACTCTACCAAAGTATGTAAAATCCTCAATTTTGATCTAAAAATTCACCAACAATAATTCATCGATATTATGCAAAAGTAAGTACGAGAGAAGAATTTAGAACATCACTGGATCATAATTAAAGACAACCTTCAACTAGCCTAGGAAACTCATAATGCAATTTACCAACAAAGCTTTGAAAAACATGATTTTCATGATCAAAAATAGAAATTGAACTACAATTACTCTTAATCTACTCAAGAACAAGCTTTCTACAAAAGGAATTGTTAAAAGGAAATCAATAAATCACAAATCCTAAAAATTGGCTCAAGAACACTAAAGACCAACTAATTGAATTAGAGAACCAAACCTTTAATTGAATGTATCAAAGCGTAGAGAGTCTCTTCACTAACAGCAATCTTCAATCGAAACTTGAATTGAACTAAAACTGAATTGTGAATTTAGTACAAGAATATAGAGAGAGAAAGTATAAAGAGAATCTAAAGAGAGTATCTAAGAACTCAATCTCAAACTGACATCTATCCAAAGAAAAACCACATACACCTATTTTTCGATCTAAGTGAATTTACAACGAAGCCTGCGTCTTTAAGGACAAAATAGTCTTTCTACACTTTTTCTCCCTGTGAAACTCTACGGTACAACATTTTTGAGCTACCGGTACAACGTTATACCCGTACAAGTTTAAATAGCTATAGTACAAAATTCTTCTTCTTGCCTTGCACGGTTCTGGAATAGGACGCTAGTAATACCAGCTTGGTACTGGTACTGAATTATGTAGCTACCCATAATTTTGCATTTCTTCTGCAACTTCTCTTCTCTTCTCTTCTTATCCCTTTTCTCTTCTTTCTGCTTTAGGACTTTTTTAATCATTCTTCTTGATTCGTGCGAGTGGTAAACTATTCTCGAGACATGTGTAAACCTTTTGTTAAAGCACATTACCTACAACCATCAAAACCAACACTTTTCA
>BRYE01000011.1:10403426-10405926 GCA_030159115.1 Actinidia arguta var. hypoleuca | reverse complement strand
TTATATGCCATTGTTCAGTCCTTGCGGCATTGGTATCACTATTTAATTCACAACGATTTTGTTCTTTATTCGGATCATGAGGCACTGAAGCACATTAACAATCAAGGAAAGCTATCTGATAGACATGCTAAGTGGGCTACATATATCCAGCAGTTCTCCTTTGATCTAAAGCATACATCCAGAGCCTTAAATCGAGTAGTTGATGCCTTGAGTAGATGAGCTTCTTTCCTTACTCTTGTGCGTACCAAGGTACTCGATTTTGATTCATTCTGTAATATGTTATCTACTGATTCTTTCTTTTCTAGTATGCTAAATGACGTAACAGCAAGTAACCACTCAGATTTCCATGTTCAAGATGGATTCTTGTTCAAAGGCAATCAGCTATGTATTCCAGATTCTAGCCTGCGATTGAAGATTATTAGGGAACTACACGATGAAGGCCATATGGGCAGAGATAAAGCCTTTGCCTTGATTGCAAGATCTTTTTTTCGCCATCCATGAGACAAGATATATATCGGTATATGGAAGGATGTCATGTTTACCAAGTGTCCATGGGAACAATAACCAATGCGGGTTTGTACATGCCGCTGTCTATTCCAAGCCAACCTTGGACTAATGTGAGTATGGACTTTGTGTTGGGCTTAGCTCGTACCCAATGGGGCAATGACTCAATTTATGTTGTTGTGGACCATTTTTTAAAGATGGCGCATTTAATTCCATGTAAAAAAACCATAGATACAGTAAGGGTGGCTCAATTGTATTTCAAGGAGGTTTACAAATTGCATGGGCTGCCTTCTTCAATTGTGTCTAATAGGGATACCAAATTCTTAAGCCATTTTTGGCGCTATTTGTGGAAGTTAGCACACACAAAGTTGGATTTTAGTAGTGCCTACCATCCCCAAACAAATGGTCAGACTAAAGTGGTAAACCGTTCTTTGGAAAATTTACTACGCAATTTGGTTGGCAATCATGTGAAAGGATGAGACCAACAGCTGGGTCAAACTGAATTTGCCTTCAATCACTCTATTAATCGTAGCACTGGTTTTTTTCCATTTCAGATTAGTTATGGTTTTATCCCTCGTTCGCCATTTGACTTAGCTCATGTTCTACATTTGAAGAGAGTTCATGGAAAGGCAAAAGATTTTATGAAACTACTACAGCAAGTTCACGAAGTAACACGGCATAATTTGTTGAAGTCCACTACAAGGTGTAAGCAACAAGCTGACAAGAACCGGCGCTTTGTGGAGTTCGAGTTTGGGGATTAAGTTTGGGCTATTCTTACCAAAGATCGTTTTTCAGCTGGGGAGTGTAATAAACTGGCCGCACGAAAGATTGGGCTCTTGGAGATCATTGAGAAGATTAATCCCAATGCTTATCGTGTGAAATTGCAGAGTCATGTTCGAACTGCTGACGTGTTCAATGTCAAGCATCTTATTCCTGTGACAAATACTAGTTCCGATGAAGATTCTATGTCGAGGATGAATTCTTTTCAAGCTGGGGAGGAGGATGCAGATAGCATAACTCTTGCATCCATGAAGTACCGAGATATATTTGGATAGGGGCCGACGTCATTTAAATTGGGCCGGAAGACCCTGGTTTGATAAGAAATGGCCCAACTAGAAAGACTCACTGCTTTGCTATGATGCACATCGAATTTTGGGCAAATTCCACCGTTAGGACTCGAAAAGGGCGATTTGGTCATTTTAGGTAAGATTTGTTTCCTTTATAAATTAGTCTATATAATTTCGATTTAGGCTAGGTTTTTTAGTATGTGTTTCTTTAGGTATCTAAAATATAGATTCGGTCCTAATATGAAATTTTTCTTTTTTAGTAACTTTCTAAATTTTTTTAATTTTCAGGTTTAATTTGGTAATTAGGGTTTTGACTTTATAAGTAATGTAAGGGCCTTCATCCTAAGACAATTTTTGATTAATAATATTATAGAATATTCTCAGAGAATTAGTTTCTTTTATTGTGTTGTGTGTTTTGTATTTTGCTTGGATTGGCTAATACCCTGTCCCTGCATCATCACCCTTATTGATTGGGATAGATTTTTTTGAAAGATAGATTTCTCACTTGTGTTGATAGGGATAAATTTTTCGAGAGAGAGTTCTCACCTATGTCGATAGGGATAAATTTCCCGAGGTAGATTTCTTACCTGATGTTAATTGAGATAGATTTTTCGAGAGATAGATTTCTTACTCGTTGTTGATAGGGATAGATTTCCTAAGAGAGAGATTTCTCACCCTTTGTTGATTAGGATAGATTTTTCCAAAAGATAGATTTCTCGCTTGTATTGATAGGGATAGATTTTCTGAGAGACAGTGGTTCCCCCAGTATTTTTGAATGTTGAAGATTTTTGAAAAATGATTTTTTAATGGTGGTAGGATCAGTAAAATGTTTTTGAATAGTGGCAGTGCCATTAATTTTTAAAACTTTTGCTTGAATGGTGGTAGAACCAATGCTCGTGATCTACTAAAAAATATATATTACCCTACGA
>BRYE01000011.1:10363426-10373426 GCA_030159115.1 Actinidia arguta var. hypoleuca | reverse complement strand
CAGTGTAGCCGAGGTCCAGTGCTAAGGCCGAGGAGCAATTCTGACTGTTGGTTGCTCTCCCAGATTTTTACCACAACAGTTTGGCGCCGTCTATGGGAACGATAGTTCTCTTGATCCTATGCACCTGCGCAGCCGACTATTATCCAGACCAAGCACTAGCAACCCTTTGGATAATAGAGCTCGTCCAATGGCCAACACTAGCCAAGCTCCAGATCTAGAGGGCCTTCATCATGAGATACGTGGGATGGCTGAACAGATGAGAATCATGAACGAAAATAATACCCTCCTCAAACAGCACCTCACCGCGAATAATCACCCACCACCTCCTCCGGCTCCTCGTCGTTCTTATCTATCAGGGAATGTATCTCAAAGTCACCATAGCACCGGACGAGATAGGCTCCGTCTCTCTCCTAGCCCTCGCCCTCGACGAGAAAGGAGCCCATGAAGCCCATCGTTAGGATCATCATCTAGCAAGATGCCAGGGCAGGAAAGCGAAGGGATAAGGCGAGGTAGATCTCCTCGTCGGGTCCATCAGGAACAAGATATATCCACTTCCCAGAAGATTAGGGACCTGGACGCTCTCTTGGACGCCATCAACAAGGGGACCGGTGCCCCGATAACTGTAGATGCTTTGATCAGGCAAACTAAACCACCTTTCACCCAAAAGATAATGAGAGCCAAGGTGTCATCCAGATTCAAACTGCCTGCTCAGCTCGGGGTCTATGAAGGCAAAATAGATCCTATGGATCACCTAGATTCTTATAAAAACCTAATGCATCTCCAAGGGTACTCGGACGAGGTCATGTGCAAAGCTTTTTTCGCTACACTTAAGGGGTCGGCGAGGTCATGGTTCCGGAAATTAGCTCCCGAAACCATCGATTCATTTGGTGATCTGAGCAAATTTTTCGTCGCTAATTTCATAAGCTGTAGGGTCAGGCAGAAGAATGCGTCCCACCTTTTCACTATCCACCAGAAGGAAACAGAAACCTTGAAAGATTATGTAAAACAATTTAACCAAGCCATATTAGAAGTTAAAGATCCCAGTGACAAAGTGGTCGTCATGGCAATGATGGAGGGGCTTCGCCCAGGTCCCTTATTCGATTTTCTGTCCAAGAATGTTCTAAAGACATTGTCCATTCTCCAAAGTAAAGCCGATAAGTACATCGTTGCGGAGGAATTGGTCGAAGCCAAACGAAGGCAAAGAGGATAGGATGACCATAAAAGAAAAGAGCCTGATACAAGGCGATCTGATTATAGGGACGATGAACGGAAGAGCAAGAAGCCTAATCGGGACTTGAGGCGGACCAGTGACAGGGGACCTCGTACTCCACCTCGCCGCACAGTGCTGGTGTTACCCCTACTTAATGCTCCTATTGCCCAAGTCCTTACAGAAATCAAGCATGAAGAGTTCGTCAAGTGGCCCTCGAAAATCAAGACTGATCCCCGGAAGAGAAATAAAAATAAATATTGTGAGTTTCACCGAGACCATGGCCATAACACCGAAGACTGCTTTCATCTAAAGGAGCAAATAGCCGACCTCATCAAAAGAGGGTATCTGAGAAAGTATGTTGGTGATCGCCCTTCTCTCAATTCACCGGAAAGAAGGTACGGCGGCAATCGACCTACTGCTGGAGACATTCAGGTAATACACGGCGGGTTTGGATCCGGAGGAAGTTCAAATTCGTCCAGAAAGAGACACGCCAGAAGTGCAGACAGGCAATCCGAAGAAGTTTACAACCTCTCCTCACCAATGACCGATGTCCACCCACCAATTACTGTCAACAATGATGACCTGAAAGGCTTGCACCTACCTCATGACGACGCCCTGGTCGTTTCAGCCATCATCGCCAATTTTACCATCCAAAGAATTTTGGTCGATAATGGTAGTTCGGCTGACATTCTGTTCATCTCAGCATTTGAAAAGATGAAAATAGGGCTCGACAAATTACAGCCCTTCCTGACACCTTTGGTAGGATATGGAGGAAATCTGACTCATCCACTGGGATGTGTTAAATTTTCGGTTACTTTGGGAACAGAACCTCGCCAAACTACCGTTTGGCAGGACTTCATCGTGGTAGATTGCCCTTCCCCCTACAATACCATTTTAGGTCGCCCAATTCTAGGTGGAACTAGGGCGATCACCTCAACCTACCACCTAAAAATGAAGTTTCCCACTTCGGCAAGAGTGGGTGAAGTGCGGGGCGACCAGAAAGTGGCCAAACAATGTTTCATTTCGGCTATGAAGATCGAAACCTCCCCAATATAGAATACCCAATAGCAATTACTGATCAACGATGGCCAGATGGAACCTCTGAGGGACGAAGTGGAACAGGTGGTCTTGATGGATCCCCGAGAAACCGAAAACACTAAACCCCTCGAGAAAACTATCCCAATCTCCATACATCCGGAATATCCTGATCGCCACGTTATGATCGGAACAAAACTTGCCGAAGAATTGCGCAGTGCTTTAGTGGAATTCTTAAAAAGAAACTTTGATGTTTTTGCCTGGTCCCAAGGCGACGTCCCGAGTATTGATCCCCAGGCCGCCATGCATAAATTACATACCAATCCGGCAAATCCTCCAGTTCGCCAAAAGAGAAGGAAATTCGCCCCTGAGCGGCTTCGAGTTATTAACAAGGAGGTCGCCAAACTCATCAAAGTTAAAGTTATCAAGGAAGCCCACTACCCGGAATGGTTAGCTAATGTCGTCGTCGCCCAAAAAAAGGAAGGAAAGTGGAGAGTATGCGTGGACTATACTGATCTCAACAAGATGTGCCCAAAAGATAGTTTCCCTCTGCCAAAAATTGATTTAATAGTTGATGCCACATCTAAGCACGAGCTTCTTAGCTTCATGGATGCCTTCTCGGGATATCACCAGATCAAGATGTTTCCCCCCGACGTAGAAAAAACTTCATTAATCACAGAACGAGGATTGTATTGCTACAAGGTCATGCCATTTGGTCTCAAAAATGCTGGGGCTACTTATCAAAGATTGGTGAACAAGATGTTCAAAGAGCTGATTGGAAAGACCATGGAAGTATATATAGATGACATGCTCGTCAAAAGCCTCGAAGCAGAAAAACACATCGCCCACCTTGAAGAAGCTTTCAACATTTTGAGGAAACACCGGATGATGTTAAATCCTTCCAAGTGCATTTTTGGCATATCATCTGGGAAATTCTTGGGGTTCTTGGTAACCAAACGAGGAATTAAAGCTAACTCGAACCAAATCCGAGCTCTGCTCGGGATGAGCTCGCCCAGAAATATCCATAAAGTTCAGCAGTTAATTGGGTGGGTCGCCGTCCTCAACTGGTTTGTCTCCAAATCAACGGACAGATGTTTACCGTTTTTCAAAATCCTAAGAAAAAACACGCATTTCCAGTGGACAGAAGAATCGGAGGAAGCGTTTCAGCAGCTCAAAAGGTATTTAGTATCACCTCCTCTGCTTGTGGTTCCGACCACGGGCGAAGAATTATTCATGTATCTTTCTGTTTCACTTACAGCAATAAGTGCCGTGCTCATCCGAGAGGTGGACCATGTCCAAAAACCGGTATATTATGTTAGTAAGGTCCTGATAGGCGGTGAAAATAGATACGTAATGATTGAAAAGCTCGCCTACGCCCTCCTGATCGCTGCCAGAAAACTCCGCCATTATTTTTAAGCCCATCCCATCACCGTGCTGACTGGTCAACCGTTGAGGCAAACCTCCAACGACCAGATACCTTGGGGAGACTACTGAAATGGTCCATTGAGTTGAGCGAATTCCATATTGACTACAAACCGAGGACGGCGATAAAAGCCCAAGCTTTAGCCGACTTCGTGGCTGAATCTACTCACGAGCCCGATTTAGAATTCTCAGAGGCAGAGATTCCAAACTTAGAAAAGGACCTCGGCAGCTCGAAAAATAGTCTCGACAGCTCGGGGGAAAAGCTTGACAAATGGAGATTATTTGTAGATGGATCTTCCAATCAACACGGATGCAGTGCAGGGCTTGTTCTCCAAATCCCGGCAGGTGAACAGATGGAATACGCTATACGGATTGGGTTTAAAGTCACCAACAACGAAGCCGAGTACGAAGCACTCCTCGCCGGATTACGAGTCGCCACAAGATTGGGAGTCCAGTCAATTGAAACTTATAGTGACTCTCAACTAGTGGCCAACCAGGTTCAAGGAGATTACCTCGCCAGGGACGTGCGGATGGCAACTTATTAAGATGAAGTCAAATGTTTAACTCAGAAGATCGAAAAGTTCACCATTCAACAGATCCCCAGAGAAGAAAACAGAAAGGAAGATGCCCTAGCCAATCTTGCTTCAACTTTTGATTTCATATCGGACAGAAGTATACCTCTGGAATTTCTGTCCAAGCCAAGTATGGAGGTCGCCAAACCCATCTGTGCAATAGAAACGAACCCGACATGGATGGATGAGATCGTCGCCTACCTTCAGAACGGAACACTACCAGCAGATAAACTCCAAGCTCGCCGAATCCGCTATAGATCTGTAAGGTTCTGCATGCTTCATGGAATTTTATATAAACGATCCTTCTCTGGTCCTCTCCTAAGATGTCTCCGACCTGATGAAGCCAATTATGTGATGAGGGAAATCCACGAGGGCATCTGCGGAAATCATTCAGGGGCGAGGTCATTGGTACGAAAGGCTATTCGCCAAGGCTACTTTTGGCCCCAGATGGGACGGGATGCAGCAAAATACACCAGGGAGTGCGACAAATTCCAAAGATTCGCCCCATCCAACCACCTTCCCCATACCGAGATGGTGCTAATTACCAGCCCGTGGCCGTTCGCCCAATGGGGGATTGACATACTGGGCCTTTGCCTCAAGCTCCATTATAGAGGAAGTTCTTAATCGTTGCTATTGATTACTTCACAAAGTGGGTAGAAGCTGAACCGTTAGCCAGAATCACCGAAAAGAATACAAAGAATTTTGTTTGAAAATGTATCATCTGCCGTTTTGGAATTTCCAAAGTTCTCATCTCAGATAATACCCGGCAATTCGACAATGATGGATTCAGGAAATTCTGCTCGGACCTCGCCATATCACATCATTTCTCCTCGCCTGGTCACCCTCAAGCCAATGGCCAAGTAGAGGTCACCAACAGAACCATCTTGAGAAATTTAAAAACGAGATTGGAGAAATCCAAAGGAGAGTGGGTGGAAGACTTGCCGAGCATATTATGGACATATCACACGACTAGCAGGATTCTTACTAGTGAAACGCCTTATTCCATGGTTTACGGAACTGAATCAGTGATACCTGTCAAAATTGGAATGCCGAGTTTTAGGACTTCAAACTTTGACAAGGATAGCAATGAACGCGAGCTAAGACTCAACCTCGACCTCCTTGATGAAAAACGGGAACAAGCAGGCATACGCCAAGCAGCTTACAAGCACCAGGTCACCAAATATTTCAATCAGAGAGTCAAACACAGGTCATTCTTACTTGGCGACCTAGTTCTGCGAAAAGTTATCCTATCAACCAAAGAGCCAAATGTTGGGAAACTAGGACCAAAATGGGAAGACCCTTATAAGGTCATCAAGGTATCTAGGCCAGGGACTTATTGGCTAGAAGATATGAACGGGAGAGCACTCTCCCGTCCTTGGAACGCTGAGCATTTGAAGAAGTATTTCCAATGACGAACAGCTCGCCTGAGCATAATACTTGTAACGATTCCTAGATTTTATTCCTAGATTTTATTCCAAGAAATAAAACTTCTCCAGTTTATTTCAGTCATCGCCAATTGCAGGATGGAGATCGACTATCAAGATCGCCAGTTCATCAAAAGATGACAGAGGCATCTTGGTCGCCTATTTCAAGATCGCTAGTTCATCGAAAGATGACGGAGGCATCTTGGTCGCCTAATCAAGATCGCCAGATCATCGAAAGTTGACGGAGACATCTTGCTTGCCTATTCAAGATCGCCAGTTCAACGAAAGATGACGGAGGCATCTTGGTCGCCTAATCAAGATTGCCAGTTTATCGAAAGATGACGGAGGCATCTTGGTCGCCTATTCAAGATCGCCAGATCATCGAAAGATGACGGAGGCATCTTGCTCGCCTATTCAAGATAGCCAGTTCATTAAAAATGACTTAGACATCTTGGTCACCTATTCAAGATTGCCATAAATCATTTAATGAAGGCATCTTGCTCGCCAAAAAATGACTTAGGCATCTTAGTCGCCTATTCAAGATTGCCATAAATCATTTAATGAAGGCATCTTGCTCGCCAATTTAAAGTTTCCATATCATTGGGAAATGATCTAAAACTCCTATATCAAGTCGCCAATATTCAAGTAAAAGTATTTAACATCGCCAAACTTGTCAAAAAATAATACATTGCAAAGGAATATTCATTCAAAATTGCAGAGGAGGAAATCATAACATTTATATTCAAATATAATCCAAATTACATTTTACATTTATGATAAAGGGGGAGGGTTGTCATCGCCTTGAGGATCTGCGTCACTCGGAGGATTCGCATCTCCTTTTTCAACTGTTTCTTCCTCGCCCCTTTCCCCTTTTTCTTCATCCTCCTCGGCAAGCAGGTCGAGATCAAGACGCATCTCCTCCAAGTCTATGGCCAGGTCGGGATGGTGGCGGCGGAGCTGACGTTTGCAGAAATCAAACCCTTCGCCAAAATACTTTGAGGATGCACTTTCAACAGCCTCGGAGAAATCTGACGAAGATTTAAATTCTTCAACAGCCAACTTTCCAGCACGATCCACTCTTCCCCTCAAGTCCTCGATCAGAAGCCCTGTATTTCCCAGACTTTCGGAGAACGTGTCCCTTTCTTCCTTAAGTTTGGCGAACTCGTCGCCGACCTGCTGTTCCTGAGCTCGCGCCTCGGCCAGCTGCTGCTCCAGATCGGCGGACAACTTCTGAAGGCGAGAAACTTCAGTATCCAAAGAGGCAGCTTGCCCCTGTTGAAGGGTTGCCTCCTCAATGGTCTCCCTGCTTTTCACCGCCAGAGAAGATCCGAACACAAGTGCCTGCTACAAACAAATCTAATCAGATCAAACCGAGCATATTTAATAAGGATAAAACAAATAATAGTTAGTATCAAAATAATACCTGGCCGAGAGCTTAGAAAAATTTTAAGGCAGTCTGGTCCAGAGAGAGCTGCCCCACCTTCTATTGATCCGTATGAGGGATTACCCCTCGAAGGATCTTCTCGACCATGGAAGGGCTCCCCAGAATGAAGACCCTCGGACCAAGAGCTGTACCCAACGAGGGCGAGCTCCCCTCTTCAGGTCTAGAAGAAGGGGCCCCAGGATGGCTTGCTAGACCAAACTTCTTTTTGGGTTCAGGGATGGGGGCTTGCCCTTGGGATCATCCCCAGACTTCGCCTTCTTACTCAGCGAGGTGGGAGGTTCTTCCACCAGGCGCTTCTCGCCAATAACTACCCCCTTCGCAGCAGGAGAAGATTTTTTGGATGAACTCTTGCCTCGGGTCTTTCCACCCGCTCGCCGAGCTTCTTGAGGCTAATCCTCTTCGACATAGCTGCAAAAAAGAAAAAGAAGAGATGTAAAAAATAATCAACAAGGGTAGTAAGGGTTTATACCATCTGATCTAAGTTCGGGGGATAGCTCGAAATCCGACTAGGATTCCGATGTCGAGTCCGAGCTCGATCCCAAAGCTGAGCAAAATTCTAAAATGGGATCTCGAATTTTTTCCCCCGACCATCTTAATAAGGTCAGGTCGGGAATATGAGGAACAACCCTCCTCAGTTCCTTCCTAACAGTCCCTAGATATTCTATTGAGTCCTCTCGGGGCTGGCCATCTTGAAGGAGGTCACCACGGGAAGAGCGGGACTCACACGCTTCACCCGACGTCGATGACGCTCGCAGATGCTCGCCCTCTGTTCCTGATTTCGTAGGACCAGGCGAGCTAAAAACCCGACGAAAGACCTTGATTTTGAGAAGCATGGGGACCATGTAGCGCCCACGTTCCGCCACCGACTGAGAAATTTGGTCATAAAATTCCTGCTCATACGCCAACAACGTGGGCAGCTCGTTGCAGCGTTTATCTGAAAAAAGACCCATGTTAGTACCAGCCTTATTAATCAATAAACTAAAATTGACAAAATAAAAACCGACCTGGAGTTCGCCATGACCTCAGAACCCGTGGTACTCCTTCCCGAGGTTCTTCTTCAAAGAGCTCCCAACTATCCCCGGAGGCGAAGAAGAATCTGTTTTTCCACCCCTTCACGTTGTTGGGGTATCCTCCGAGGATAGTTCTCTTGTACCTCGCCTTGAAATAAAGCCACCCTTGATCCGGCTTGGGATTGTTATTGAGAGAAAAAATGTTCCTAAATTCAGAAAGAGTCATCGTATACTTGTGAACTCGCCACAACGTCACGGCGCCGACGATACTGCGCCACACGTTGGGGACGAGCTGAGCAGGACAAATTTTATAAAAAAGCAAAATTAACCTAATTATTAAAGGAATGGGAAAACGGAGGCCCGCGGAGAAGGCGGCCTCGTAAAAGGCTACCTCGCCAGGGCGAGTAAAAAGAATGGTCTCGCTCTCCTCAGGGAGTCTGAGTTGTACGCCCTGAGGGAAAGAATAAGTCTCCCTTAACAGGTCAAGCTCCTCTGGGGTCATAGTGTTATGTTCTTTCGTCACAGAAGGATGGACGTCACCTAAAGGGGCGACCTAAACAATGGATGGGTCTTCCATTGGCGACCTAGGGGATTGTCTAACTTCGTCAGTAATATACGATGAACCTTCTCCTAAATGGTCAGAGATCCAAGAAGGCAAAGAATCCAAAGTTGATGGACTCACCTTAGACCTATGGGACATAAAACTAAGAAGACAGGCTGGTTTACTTACTGTGCTAGGAAACGTGGGTCACAAGCAGAGGCGATGAGAAACACGAAGCAGGAAGAACAACCGCAAGCGAAAACTAGGAGAGAGAGAGAGAGAGAGAGAGAGTGATGTTAGTTTGGCAGAAAAGGATGAAAATGAATGGGTGGGGTCCCTTATATATAGGGAAAAATGACGGATGAGATCCATCCGCTTCAATGGCCCAAATCAGGCTACCTTTTGAAATTTCTTTTGAAATTCGAGCCCAGCACCATCAATCCCGCCAAAACTCATCATGACGCCGCCCTTTTCGCCCAAAGTTTCCTGCAAAACTTAAATGCCCATCCACGTGTCGAACCCAGAAGAGGGGTACATTTAATGCACGCCCACGCGGGTCTATGACTTTTAATGTTTTACTCAAAGGTCCCGACTGTCTCGGCACTTTTGAGTAGGGGGCTACTGATGTGGAATGATTCAAACAAGTCCTGAATCATAAGATAGCGAGGCACATCGCCCAAAGATTCAAACTCACCTTTCAGGTTGCCTGATATTATTAATAAATTGAGCTCCATTCCATTTATATATTATCATCAGATCGCCATAAGGCGAGGAGACCTACCTCGCCCTAGGCAGAGACATCTCAAAGACTTGGTACTCCAAAAGGACTTCATCTCCATTAGAGGTCTGTTATCACAAGACTACCTGATTGGGAAGAATTCCACCTCTACAAGAGAACTATTTTCAATAGACTCCAACTCCACAATGACACCTATAATTATGGACTGATCACCATTTGGCAGCATCGTGATTAATCTCCAAATTTAATTGGAATATCCTCCCATGCTTATCCTTCCGAGGAATTCGCCATAATATACTGACACGGCTCAGTACTCCCATCTATATAAAGGCCGCTCCCCCATAATAAAAAAGGTACGCTCAACACAGGCACTACACACTTTCATTGTGCTCTCCATACTGCCTTAATTTATTTTCTGGTCGCCTTGGTCTGATTCATACGCCGAAGGGGTTTTGAGCGGCCTCACCCCAACCGATCACTTGTGCTCGTTGCTGTGCATGTCGCCCCAATGTAGTCGAGGTCCAGTGCCGAGGCCGATGAACAATTCTGACTATTGGTTGCTTTTCCAGATTTTTACCACAACAAGCAAAATTATTACTTCAT
>BRYE01000011.1:10288426-10295926 GCA_030159115.1 Actinidia arguta var. hypoleuca | reverse complement strand
CAACAAACATTCTGGTCCATTTTTATGCTTCCAAGCAGAAAATTGGCCATCCTAGTAACTCCCTTGAAAACAAGTACGGATGGAGTAGGGCTATAAAAACCATAAATATCGAATTACGTATGTTGTCTTTTAAGGGTTTTTTTTTTTGGCCTGAATTAATTAGTTCTGTTAAGACTAGGTAGATCGAGATTGACCAATGATTTTAATTGTATTCAAATTATAAATTCAAGTAGTTGATTGCCCTTCCCCCTACAATGCCATTCTAGGCCGCCCAACTCTGGGCGGAATTAAGGCGATCACCTCAACCTATCACTTGAAGATGAAGTTCCCTACCTCGGCAGGAGTGGGAGAAGTGCGGGGCGACAAGAAGGTGGCAAGACAATGTTTCATTTCCGCCATGAAGATCGAGACCCTCCCGGTACCGAATACCCAATAGCAATTACCGATCAACGATGGCGAGATGGAATCCCTGAGGGACGAGGTGGAACAGGTGGTCTTGATGGATCCCCGAGAAACCGAAAACACTAAGCCCCTTGAAGAAACTACCTCAATTTCCATTCATCCGGAATATCCTAATCGCCACGTCATGATCGGAACAGAACTTGCCGCAGAACAGCGCGACGCTTTAGTAGAATTCTTAAAAAGAAACTTCGATGTTTTTGCCTGGTCCCAAGGTGACGTCCCGGGGATAGACCCTCAGGTCGCCATGCATAAATTACAGATCAATCCAGCAAATTCTCCTGTTCGCCAAAAGAGGAGGAAATTCGCCCCTGAGCGACTTCGAGTCATCGACGAAGAGGTCGCCAAACTCATCAGAGCTAAAGTTATCAAGGAAGCCCACTATCCAGAATGGTTAGCTAATGTTGTCGTCGCCCCAAAAAAGGGAGGAAAATGGAGAGTATGTGTGGACTACACTGATCTCAACAAAGCATGCCCAAAAGACAGTTTTCCACTGCCAAAAATTGATTTGATAGTCGACGCCACATCAAAGCACGAGCTTCTCAGCTTCATGGATGCCTTTTCAGGATATCACCAGATCAAGATGTTTCCCCCCGACGTAGAGAAAACTTCCTTCATCACGGAACGAGGATTGTACTGCTACGAGGTCATGCCATTTGGTCTCAAAAATGCCGGGGCTACTTATCAAAGATTGGTAAACAAGATGTTCAAAGAGCTAATCGGAAAGACCATGGAAGTATATATAGACGACATGCTAGTGAAAAGCCTCGAAGCAGCAAAGCACATCGCCCACCTTGAAGAAGCTTTCAACATTCTGAGGAAACACAGGATGATGTTAAATCCTTCCAAATGCATTTTTGGCGTATCATCCGGAAAATTCTTAGGGTTCCTGGTAACCAAACGTGGGATTGAAGCTAATCCAGACCAAATTCAAGCTCTGCTTGGGATGAGCTCGCACAGAAACATCCGAGAAGTCCAGCAGCTAACCGGGCGGGTTGCCGCCCTCAACTGATTTGTTTCCAAATCAGCGGACAGATGTTTACCGTTCTTCAAAATCCTAAGGAAAAATCAAAATTTCCAGTGGACAGAAGAATCGGAAGAAGCTTTTCAACAACTTAAAAAGTATTTGGGGTCACCTCCACTGCTCGTGGTCCCGACCACGGGAGAAGAATTGTTCATATACCTCGCCGTTTCACCCACAGCAGTAAGTGCCGTGCTCGTCCGAGAGGAGAACCATGTCCAAAAGCCGGTATATTATGTTAGTAAAGTCCTGATAGGTGCTGAGAACAAATACGTAATGATTTAAAAGCTCGCCTACGCACCCCTGATCGCTGCCAGAAAACTTCGCCATTATTTTCAGGCCCATCCCGTCACCGTATTGACCGATCAGCCGTTAAAACTAGTTCTTCAACGACCAGATACTTCGAAAAGATTACTGAAATGGTCCATTGAGTTGAGCGAATTCCATATTAACTATAAACCGAGGACGGCAATAAAAGCCCAGGCTTTAGCCGACTTCGTGGCCGAATCCACTCACTTGCCCGATCTAGAATTCTCGGAGGAAGGGATTCACAACTCAGAAAACGACCTCGGGAGCTCGGGGGAGGAAAAGCTCAACAAATGGATATTGTTTGTTGATGGGTCCTCCAATCAACACGGGTACGGTGCAGGTCTTGTTCTGTAAACCCCGGAAGGAGAACAGATGGAATACACCATACGGATTGGGTTCAAAGTCACCAATAACGAAGCTGAGTACGAAGCCCTCCTCGCCGGATTACGGGTCGCCACAAGATTGGGAGTCCAATCAATTGAAGCCTATATCGACTCTCAACTAGTGGCTAACCAGGTTCAGGGAGATTACCTCGCAAGGGATGTACGAATGACAGCTTATTTGGATGAAGTTAAACGCTTAACTCAGAAGATCAAAAGGTTCACCATTCAACAAATCCCCAGAGAAGAAAACAGAAAAGCAGACGCCCTAGCAAATCTTGCTTCAACTTTTGATTTTATATCAGACAGGAGTATACCATTGGAATTCTTGTCCAAACCAAGCATAGAGGTTGCCAGATCCGTCTGTACAACAGAAACAAATCCGATCTGGATGGATGAGATCACCACATACCTTCGAGACGGTACATTACCAGCAGATAAACTCCAATCTCGCCGAATTCGCCATATATCTGCAAGGTTCTGCCTACTACATGGAATTTTATATAAACGATCTTTCTCTGGTCCCCTCTTAAGATGTCTCCGACCTGAAGAAGCCAGTTATGTGATGAGAGAAATCCACGAAGGCATCTGTGGAAATCACTCGGGGGCAAGGTCGCTGGTACGAAAGACGATTCGCCAAGGCTACTTTTGGCCCCAGATGGGACAGGATGCAGCGAAATACACCAGGGAATGTGACAAATGCCAAAGGTTCGCTCCATCCAATCACCTTCCCCATACCGAGATGGTGCCAATTACCAGCCCCTGGCCATTCGCCCAATGGGGAATCGACATACTAGGGCCTTTGCCTCAAGCTCCATTACAGAAGAAGTTCTTGATCGTAGCTATTGATTACTTCACAAAGTGGGTAGAGGCCGAACCGCTGGCCAGAATCACGGAAAAGAATGCAAGAAACTTTGTTTGGAAGGGTATCATTTGCCGATTTGGAATTCCAAAGGTCCTCATCTCAGACAATGCCCGGCAATTTGACAATGACAGGTTCAGGAAATTTTGCTCGGACCTCGCCATATCGCATCATTTCTCCTCACTCAGCCACCCTCAAGCCAATGGTCAAGTAGAAGTCACTAACAGAACCATCCTCAGAAATTTAAAAAAGAGATTGGAGAAATCCAAAGGGGAATGGGTGGAAGACTTGTCGAGCATATTATGGGCATATCACACTACTAGCAGGATTCCTACTGGTGAAACGCCTTATTCCATGGTTTATGGAACTGAGTCAGTGATACCTGTCGAAATCGGAATGCCGAGTTTCAGGACTTCAAACTTTAATAAAAATAGCAATGATGGCGAGCTGAGGCTCAACCTTGACCTCCTTGAAGAAAAGCGGGAACAAGCAGGCATACGCCAAGCAGCTTACAAACATCAAGTCGCCAAATATTTCAACCAGAGGGTCAAACACAGATCATTCTTACCGGGCGACCTAGTTTTGCGAAAAGTTACCCTGTCAACTAAAGAGCCAAATGCTGAGAAATTAGGACCAACATGGGAAGGCCCCTACAAGGTCGTCAAGGTAACTAGACCGGGGACTTATTGGCTGGAAGACATGAACGGAAAAACACTCCCCCATCCTTGGAACGCTGAACATTTGAAGAAATATTTCCAATAATTCTCCTGGGCAAAATACTTATAACTCCTAGATTTTATTCTTTTGAGTAATAAAATTTCTCTAGTTTATTTCAACAATAGTGCAAAATGAAGATCGCCTCGCCAGTTCATCGAAAGATGACGGAGGCATCTTGGTCGCCTATTCAAGATCGCCAATTCATCAAAAGATGACGGAGGCATCTTGGTCGCCTGTTCAAGATCGCCAGATCATCGAAAGATGACGGAGGCATCTTGGTCGCCTGTTCAAGATCGTCAGTTCATCGAAAGATGACGGAGGCATCTTGGTCGCCTATTCAAGATCGCCAGTTCATCGAAAGGTGACGGAGGCATCTTGGTCGCCTAGTCAAGATCGCCAGTTCATCGAAAGATGACGGAGGCATCTTGGTCACCTATTCAAGATCGCCAGTTCATCGAAAGATGACGGAGGCATCTTGGTCGCCTATTCAAGATCGCCAGATCATCGAAAGATGACGGAGGCATCTTGATCGCCTGTTCAAGATCGCTAGTTCATCGAAAGATGACGGAGGCATCTTGGTCGCCTATTCAAGATCGCCAGTTCATCGAAAGATGACGGAGGCATCTTGGTCGCCTATTCAAGATCGCCAGTTCATCGAAAGATGACGGAGGCATCTTGGTCGCCTAGTCAAGATCGCCAGTTCATCGAAAGATGACAGGCATCTTGGTCGCCTATTCAAGATCGCCAGTTCATCGAAAGATGACGGAGGCATCTTGATCGCCTATTTAAGGTCGCCAGATCACAAGGATACAATATAAAAACCAACATACAAAATTGTCGAATCAACGTTTATATTCATGACTTCACATTACAAATTACATTTATGATAAAGGGGGAGGGTTGTCCTCGCCTTGAGGAGCTGCGTCGCCCGGAGGATTCACGTCTCCTTTTTCAACAGTTTCTTCCTCGCCCCCTTCTCCTTCTCCTTCATCCTCCAGGGCAAGCAGGTCGAGATCGAGACGCATCTCTTCTAAGTCTATGGCCAGGTCGGGATGATGATGGCGTACCTGACGTTTGCAGAAATCAAACCCGTCGCCAAAATACCTCGAGGATGAGCTTTCAACAGCCTCGGCGAAATCTAACGAAGATTTAAATTCTTCAACGGCCAGCTTTCCAGCATGCTCCACTCTTCCCCTCAAGTCTTCAACCAAAAGCCCTGCCTTTGTCAAAACTATCGGAGAAGGCATCTCTTTCAGCCTTGACTTTGGCGACCTCGTCGCCGACCTGCTGCTCCCGAGCTCGCGCCTCGGCCAATTGTTGCTCCAGATCGGAGGATAACTTCTGAAGGCGAGAAACTTCAGTGCCCAAAGAGGCAGCTCGCCCCTGTTGAAGGGTGGCCTCCTCAATGGCCTCCCTGCTCTTCACCGCCAGAGACGACCCGAACACAAGCGCCTGCTACAAACAAATCCTATCAGTTCAAAATGATTAAATTTGACAGGGATGAAATGTATTTAGTATCAAAATAATACCTGGCCAAGGGCGTGAATAAATTTTGAGGCAGTCTGGTCCAGAGTGAGCTGCCCCACCTTCTCCTGATCCATAGGGGGGATTACCCCTCGAAGGATCTTCTCGGCCACCGAAGGGCTCCCCAAAATGGAGGCCCTCGGACCAAGTGCAGTGCCCAACGAGGGCGAGCTTCCTTCCCCGGGACCAGAAGAAGGGGCTACTGGATGATGTGCTGGACCAGATTTCTTTTTTGGCTCGGGGATGGGGGTTTGTCCCTTGCCTTTGGAGTCATCTCCAGATTTCGCCTTCTTGCTCGCCGAAGAGGGAGGTTCATCCGCCGGACGCTTCTCGCCAATGACCACCCCCTTTGCAGGAGGTGCACCGGATTTTTGGGATGAACTCTCACCTCGGGCTCTCTCCACCCGCTCACCGAGCCTCTTAAGACTGATTCTCCTCGACATTGCTGCAAAAAAGAAAAAGGAGATATATATCAGACGTAAAAAAAATCGACAAAGGTACAAGGGTTTATACCATCCGATCTAAGCTCGGGGGATAGCTCGGAATCCGACCAGGATTCTGACGTCGAAATCGAGCTCGATCCCAACGCTGAGCAAAATTCAAGGACTGGGTCTCGGATTTTTCCCCCCGACCATCTTAATAAGGTCAGGTCGGGAATATGAGGAGCAACCCTCCTCAGTTCTTTCCTAACAGTCCCTATATATTCTATTGAATCATCTTGGGGCTGGCCGTCTTGAGGGAGTTCACCACGGGAAGAGCGGGACTCACCCGCTTTACCCGACGTAAATGACGGCTGCGAATGATCGCCCTCCGATCCTGATTCCGCAGGACCAGACGAGCTGAAAATCCGGCCAAAAGCCTTAGTTTTGAAAATCATGGGGACATTGTAGCGCCCACGTTCCGCCACCGACTTGGAAATTTGATCATAGAATTCTTGCTCAAACGACAGCAACGTAGGCAGCTCGTTGCAGCGTTTATCTGAAAAGAGAGCCATGTTAATACCGATCTATTTAAATAATAAACCAACGCTGGCAAAATAAAAGCCGACTGGAATTCCCCATGACCTCGGAATCCGCGGTACTCCCTCCCGAGGTTCTTCATCGAAAAGCTCCCATTTGTCCCCGGAAGCAAAAAAGAACCTGCTTTTCCACCCCTTCACGTTGCTGGGGTATCCTCCCAGGATAGTTTTCTTGGACCTCGCCTTGAAGTACAGCCACCCTTGGTCCGGCTTAGGATTATTAGTGAGGGAAAAAATTTTCCTAAACTCGGATAGGGTCATCACAAACTTGTGAACTCGCCACAACGTCACGGCGCCGACAATACTACGCCAGGCGTTGGGGACGAGCTGAGCAGGGAAAATTTTATAAAAAAGCAAAATTGACCTAATAATTATAGGAATAGGAAAACAGAGGCCCGCGGGAAAGGCGGCCTCATAAAAAGCCACCTCTCCAGGGCGAGCAGAAAGAATGGTCTCGCCCTCCTCAGGAAGTCTAAGCTGAACACCCTGAGGGAATGAATAAGTCTCCCTTAGCAAGCCGAGCTCCTCAAGGGTCATAGGCCGAGCTCCTCAAGGGTCATAGTGTTATGTTCCTTAGTTACAGTGGGATGAATGTTATCTGAAGGAATGACCTCGGCAACAGAGGGATCTTCCATTGGTGACCTAGGGGATTGTCTAACCTCGTCAGTAACGTATGATGAACCTTCTCCTAAATGGTCTGAGATCCACGAAGGCAAAGAATCCAAAGTAGGACTCGCCGAGGATCTATGGGACATACAATTGAGTAAAAGAGAGAATGAACGATTACTTACTGTGCTAAGAAGAGGCGATCACAGGCAGAACCAGGGACGTAGGGCAGGAAAGACAACCGGAAGCAAAAACTAGGAGAGAGAGACTAATGATGTTGGTTAGGCAAAAGGGTAAAAGCAAATGGTTAGGGTTCCTTATATATAAGGAGAGTGACGGTTGAGATTCATCCTCTTTAATGGCCCAGATTAATCCGCTTATTCAAATTCTTTTTGAAACTTGAACCCCGAGCCATCAAATCCCGCCAAAGGTAATCATGGCGCCGCCTTGTTTCTCTAAAAAAACTGCTGCAGAATTAAATGCTCCATCCACGTGTCAAACCAGGAAAAGAGGCCATTTAATGCGCACCCACGCGGGTCCATAACTTCTAAAGATATTACTCAAAGGTCCCAAATATCTTGACACTTTTGAGTAGGGGGCTACT
>BRYE01000011.1:10265926-10268426 GCA_030159115.1 Actinidia arguta var. hypoleuca | reverse complement strand
ATTAGTGATATGGATAGATACACGATGAGCACCTCGCCTATAGAAGGAACTGTGTGAGTAGGGGTGGCGATCTAAGATATTCCTTCATCTAATAGAGTGTTACCCCAAACTCCTCCGTCCACTAGAAAGCTTTATTTTTTTCTCAAAATTTTAAAGAAGAGAAGGCACTTGTTTGCTGACTTGGAGACGAATCTGTTAAGAGTTGCTACTCGCCCTATCAATTGCTATACCTCATGTATGTTCTTAGGCGAGCTCATCATCAAAAGAGCTTGAATTTTTTCTGGATTTGCCTCAATTCCACGCTTGGTTACCAAAAATGCAAGGAACTTGCTTGAGGATATGCCAAAAATGCATTTGGAAGGATTTAACATCATTTGGTATTTTCGAAGGATACTAAATTCTTCCTCCAGGTGGGCGATATGATAAACAGCTTTAAGACTCTTGACGAGCATATCATCTATGTACACCTCCATCGTCTTCCAATCATCTCTTTGAACATCTTGTTGACCAACCTCTGGTACGTCGCCCCGGTGTTCTTCAATCTAAACGGCATGACCTTGTAACAAAATAATCCTCATCAGGTGGGTGCATCTTAATCTGGTGATAACCGAATAAGGCATCCATGAAGTTGAGAAGTTCATGTTTGGATGTTGCATCACCGATCAAGTCAATTTTGGGCAGTGGAAAAATGTCTTTTGGACAAGTCTTGTTGAGGTCGGTAAAGTCAATACATACTTTCCATTTTTCTCTTTCTTGGGGCGACAATAATGTGCGAACCAATTTGGGTAGTGTGATTATCGGATGACATTTTTAATGAGCTTAGCCACTTCTTCTTCTATAATTTTTAGGCGTTTCTGGGCAAATTTTCTTGTCTTCTAGTGAACTGGAGGATGATCAAGGCTGGTGAACAGCTTGTGAATGGTTATTTGGGGATCAATGCTTAGGACATCGCCCTATGACCAGGCAAAGACGTCGTAGTTTTTTCTTCAAAAACTTCACCAAAGTAGTCCACAAGTCTTCAGTTAGCTCGGTTCCGATCATAACATGGCGATTTGGAAAGTTAGGGTGTACGGAGATTGGAGTAATTTCTTCTAGAGACTTGGTGTTTTTTGTCTCCTTGGGTTCAGCAAGGGTAATCTCCTCCAATTCGTCCCTCAATGCATTTATCTCGGCGTCGGCGATCTGCAATTGCTATTGAGTACTTGGTTTTGGAGAAGGTTTAGTCTTCATGGCCGAGATGAAGCACTGCCTGGCTACTCTTTGATCACCTCTCACCTCGCCTACCCTTGATGAAATGGGAAACTTCATCATCAAGTGATAGGTCAAAATGATGGCCTTGATTCCTCCAGAGTTAGGCGACCTAGGATCGCATTATAGGGCAAAGGACAGTCTACCACAATGAAATCTTGCCACATAGTAGTTTGATGGGGCTCTGTCCCTAAGGCTACTAACAATTTGATTCACCCAAATGGGTGCGTTGTGTTTCCTCCAAATCTGACCAGGGGAGCATGGAAAGGATGGAGCTTATCCAGCCCAATCTTTATCTTGTCGAATGTCGAGATGAACAAGATGTCAGTCGAACTCTGGTTATCAATCAAGATCCTCTACACGTTGAAATTGGCAATGGTAGCAGAGATGACTAAGGCATCATCGTGGAGGAGATGCAAGCCTCTCAGTTCGTAATTGGTGAATGTGATGGGCTGGTGAGTATGGGCTGCAGTCGAGGAAAGGTTGTAAACTTCTTCTTTAGCTCACCCACTGGCACTTTTGGCGTGTCTCTTCCTGGATGATCAGCTCGAACATCCTCTTGAACCAAACCTACCATGGATCACTTGGAAATCACCTATTGTTGGCTTGTTGTCGCCATATCTTCTCTCAAAGTGAGTTGGGCTACGAGTGATCATCAACATACTTTCTCAGATATCCTCTCTTAATTAGGTCAGTGATCTGCTCCTTCAACTGAAAGCAGTCATCAGTGTTGTTCTCATGGTGTCGGTGGAACTCACAGTACTTGTTTTTATTTCTCCTCAGGGAGTCAATTTTGATTTTTTCAATCCATTTGATGAAATCTTCATTTTTGACTTCCGTAACCATCTGGGCAATTGGAGCATTGAGGGATGGCAATACAATGTCGGGCTAGCAAGGTGGAGTGTGTGAGCGCCTAACATTAATTTTTCTTCTCTGATCTCAATCTGTAATTATCTCGCTTGGAGTCAGGCTCTTTTCTCTTCTGGTCATCTCTTCCCCGCCTCCTACGCTTGGCCTTAGTTAATTCCTTTGGGTGATGTATTCGTCGGCTTTACTCTGGAGTGCCAACTGGGTTTCTAGAACATTTTTGGATAGGGAATCAAACAGTGGCCTCGGGCAAAGTCCTTCTATCATTGCCATAACTATTGATTGGACTGCAAAATTGTAGTCCACAGGCCACTAAATTATCCTAAGTTGTCCCTAAATTAGTGTAATTATATATTTTTATCGTGTGTCGTACTAAAAATCGTGT
>BRYE01000011.1:10243426-10245926 GCA_030159115.1 Actinidia arguta var. hypoleuca | reverse complement strand
ATTTTTAAGAATTTTTTTAACATATAATTGTATTTTTATACTATTTTTTTTATCTGATTTTGACAGAAATATGTGTGTGTGTTTGTCTTTTTACTTTTTAATTCCTCATATGAACATAGAAGTTATAAATATTGATTAAATTTGAAAAAAGTCCATCAAATTTTGTCTACACCACTTTTTTTTTAATTTTATAAAAAATTATACTTTTTACTTGCTTCAATACCAAAAATATTTAAGAGTTAACAAAAAATAAGAAGTTAAAAAAAAGTTCATGAAATAAAAAATTATTTTAACAAGTGCCTTACTCTCATGTAGAATGTACAATTATTTTTTTAGAATTTTGTTATCGAATATTCTAAGAGCATCAATTAACGTATTTGTAGACTTTACATGAGAGTGCGTGCAATGTATAATTAATTTTAGTAATATTTTTTTAATACGATTATAAACTAAAACATGTCTTAAAATAAAAAGAAGGGTCAATTTCACTTTCATCCTTTATAGTTTGACTCAAGTTTTACTTTAATCCTTCTAGTTTCACATTTTCATTCAAAAATCTATCACGGTTAGGAACAGAGTTAACATTGTAACAAATCTATAATTGTAAAATTTATTTTGTTCAAATTGAAACTACAAGGACTAAGGTAAAACTTAGGTCAATCTCAAAAGGGTAAAAAGCCAAATTGACCCTAATTGAATTCAACCAACTTGCACTATTAATAATTCACCAAATTAAATTGGGTGTTTTTAGTTCCAATCCAAAGATATTAACGTATAGACACATAAATCACTCTCTTAATTTGTACTCTATAAATTCCAATATCCAAGAACTCTATTTGAATTACACTTCTAGTAAACTTGAAATTGCCAAATATCAATTCAAACAAACAATGAGAGGTTATCATTAATTATTAATCCATTTTTTTATATAAAAACAATACATAAGAAAATAATTATCAATATTTAATTTTTTTTTATTAATGACAAAGAAATTTTTTTTGATAAGTGTTTTTGGCTCCATCCTAAATATAATAATTTATATACACATAAAACTCGGGTCCGGACTTGTATTCAAACAGTCCTCTAGCCAATTTAGAAGTTAATTATTTCTCAGTAGTTGTAAACTAATTGCATTATATATAGTATTTTCTAAATTTGCACAAAGTAAATATTTGTTAACTTCTCTTTTTAATAATATGAATTTTTAATTTGATATTTGCTCAATATTTTTAGTCCAATTGAAATTGATATGTTTATATCAATTTATACTAAGTAAATATTTGAGAATTTCTCTTACTTAGTTGATAACTTTTTATTTTTATTTTTATTTTTAAAAATTTATTGATAATTTATTATTTATTATCCTGTGTAGTGGTAATCTTATCCATGTGATAATTAGAAGTTGATTATTTCTCAATATGAGAATTATATTGATAATTTATTATTTTCTGCTTTAAAAAGTTTTTATTATTAATTTGTCTACTTTAGTTTCATATTGAGGTTGGTAAGTTGGTTATTAATCAAAATGTCACTTATTATCAATTTTTCATAGAATAAACACCCGTAAAATGATGTTGTAATTTTCTCAATTAAGTTCGCTTCACCTGTTCACAATCTCTATGTTCAAAGCCTCGGCCTATTCTTTCAAAAAGATCACTAAGAATACAATAATGGTGGTTATATTAGTAGTAGTGATCCAGTGATTGGCACCCAGTTAAAATATAAGTAGTTCTTTATGCCCCATTTGGGATAAGAACAAAATTAATATTCTTTTGACATTTTTTTAGGTATAATGACTAATGAGATACAAAAATCATCCCAAATAAATTCTCATATATTCATGTAAATTTACTCTATATTAATTTATGCCAAATACATCCAAAATAAAAGAGTAAATTATGCCAATAGTTCCTAAAATATTCACCTTTTGTCACTTTGGTTTTTTGTGTATTAATTTTTTCAACTTTTTCCCCTAATATATACAATTGAGTTTTATGTGGTCCTTTACTAATTATAAATATTTTCTTATAAGTTTTTTTTATTATAAAGAAGGTCTTGATATTTTTATGGTATTTGATATCAATAGTGGATCCAACTTGAGTAATTATAAAAGTGATTATTATATATTAAGTTGCTATGAAATATTTTTATCAAGTTTGATCCGCAACAGATATTAAAAAATAAAAAAATTAAAGTCCCTTTTTTATTATAAATATTTTTTTAAAATATCTGTAATTAGAGAGGGACCATATAAAATTTAATTGAATACATTAGGGATGAAATTTAACAAATTAGTACATGATAGTTGAAAGTGACACAAGATAAATACTTTAGGGACTACTGTCATAGTTTACCAAAAAACAAAAAACCACCAAATAAACTTATTTGGGGCCTTTAAGATAATTTTTTTGGGTTACAGGTAATCATTGGGCCCACCCACATCAATATGACTAGGCAAGCTGAAAGAAATATATCTTGAAAAAACTAAAGTAGAAATAGT
>BRYE01000011.1:10230926-10233426 GCA_030159115.1 Actinidia arguta var. hypoleuca | reverse complement strand
AACACACACACTTTTATGTGATAAATATGCTAATTTTTTTAGTGTCATGAGGAATTGAAAAATTACAAAATTTTGATCAAACATGAAAAAAGTTAACATAAGATGAAAAAACTCGAAACTAACTAAAAAATCTTTAAAAAAAAAATTGACAAAGAATTGTTGTGTTAGAAATTTGGGGGCGAGCAACCAACAGTCAATCTTGTTCTTTGACCTCGGAAGTGACCTCGGCTATGACTTGTGCAAAGGAACATATGTAATTGGCCGTGGTGAGGCCGCTACAAACCCCTCCAGCGTGGAGATCAAGCTAAGGCCAGGAAGCTAGACATAAAGGAATAAAGCTCTCAAAGTGCGAATGCAAGTGATTCATGCATGTACATTTTTCTAGTGGGGGAGCGGCCTTTTTATAGTTGGAGGATGGAATGTCATGGGAGAAGATCACGGAGAGATCTTCAAGTGGCTAAGTATGAAAAGAGATCCCGCAGATATCGGAGATAACATAGGGAGATGCCATTCGGAGAATACACCATGATTGTAAGCGACGTGGTGGAGATTGGGTCTCACGTTAACCTTATCCTCAGAGTGGCGAGCAACGTGACCACTTGTAGAGGTAAGATCCTGCATTTGTCTCATCCTTATGGGATAGGGGAAGAGAGCCTCAGGACTTCGAAGGGAATCCAATGGCGATCGAAGACGGATTGGAGACACATTCCTTATAGTAGTGAGGTGACCATCTCTAATAAATAAGTGAAGATTTTTCCCTTTATCAGTTGCCCAAGTTGTAGTACTTAGCAACTTGGTGTTCATAAGTGGCGTGGCATATCTCAGCTAACTCCCTCTTTTCTGTAAGGAAATCAAGGTTAAGCCTCAGCTCGGCTTCGTTGATTTCTTTATCGAAATTTGAGGTCCTGAAGCTCAACATTCTTATCTCCATTGGTATCACTGATTCTGTCCCATGTACCATCGAGTACGACATCACGCCTATAGGATCCTGCTCGTAGTGTGGTAATCGACTCGAAAGGTCTTCTGCCCATTTACTCTTGGATTTCTTAGGATAGTTCTGTTGGTGACTTACACTTGACTATTGGCTTGAGAATGACCGGGCGAGGAAAAATGATTGGATATGGCGAGATCCGAGCAAAATAGTTTGAACCCATTATTGTCAAATTATCTAGCGTTGTCTGAGATGATTACCTTAGAAATTTCAAATCGACGAATGATGTTTTTCCACACAAAGTTTATGGTGTTCCTCTCAGTGATCTTGGAGAGACGCTCTGCTTCTATCCACTTTATGAAATAGTCGGCAATCAAAAATTTCTCTATAATGAAGTTTGTGGTAGAGGTTCGAGCAGGTTAATCCCCCATTGAGCAAATGGCCATGGGTTGGTCATTGGTACCATTTTAGTATGGGAGAGTTGACTTACTAGAGCAAGCCTTTGACATTTGTCACACTTCCTGGCGAATGAAATCGCATCTCGTTCCATCTAAGGCCAGAAATACCCTTGGCGAATGACCTTACTTAACTAGTGATCTTGCCCAGGAATGATTTCCATGGATGCCTTCATAAATTTCTCAAAGTACATAATCTACTTTCTTAGGTCGGAGACACCTTAAGAGTCCGAGAAGGATCTTTTGTACAAAGATCCATGGAGGCAAAATCTGGTTGATCGATACTGGATCTGTCATGCTTAGAGTCTATCTGATGGCCGCTTCCCATCTCAGAAGTACGTGATGATGTCGTCCATCCAAGTTGGTTTTGTTGCTGCTTGGCAAACGGTTTTGACGACATCGATACTTGGATTTGGAAAGAATTCTAAAGAGACACTCCTTTTCGAGGTGAAATCGAAGGTTGAGGATAAATTGGCCAGGGCATCAACCTTCTTGTTCTCCTCCATCAGCTTTCTTGTTCTCCTATTTGAAAATTTGGCGAATCTTGAAATCCTTAATGTTTTTCGATATGGTCTTCACCTAATCTAGATAGGCCACCATTCAGAGATCCTTGACGAGGTAATCCCTTTAAACCTAATTTACTACAAGTTGGGAATCACTGAAGGTATCCAAGGATTATACTCCCAATTTTGTTACAACCCTTAGTCTGGCGAGGAGGGCCTCATATTCAGCCTCATTATTGGTGACTTTAAACCCAATATGTATGGCGTATTCCATCTACTCGCCCAAAGGAGTTTGGAGTATAAGTCCCGCACCACAGCCATGCTAGTTTGATGATTCATCTGGCGAGATCATCATCCCGATCTTGTTCCCATGAGGTAATCACCTCAGGTTCTGGAGTAGCATCATGTGTAAACTTGTCTATGAAATCATCCAATGCTTGAGCTTTGATCGCCATCCTTGGTCGGTAGTTGATATGAAATTTGCTTAGCTCAATAAATTACTTGAGTAATCGCCCCCGAGGTATCAGGTCGTTGGAGAATCTGCTTCAAGGGTTGATCTGTCAAAACAACAATAGGATATGCTTGGAAATAGTGGCAAAGCTTCCTGATAG
>BRYE01000011.1:10218426-10225926 GCA_030159115.1 Actinidia arguta var. hypoleuca | reverse complement strand
TTTTGTGAAGCTCTAGATAAGTGGATTGGCTTTGGATGGCCTAGAATGTTTTTGGGCATTTTTTATGGTTTCTTTTTTTCATTTTTATCTGTTTTCCAAGAAAATAGCTCAAAAAATACCGGAGGGAGAACAAGTTTGAAGAGAAGAAAACAGAAAACAGAATAGAAGTGATGAATCTGCCTGAAGATGTGCTGATTGAAATTTTATCGAGGTTGCCGGTGAATTCACTGATGAGATTCAGCGCTGTCTGCAAGATGTGGCAAGCTCTCGGCAAAGTCCCTACTTTCATTTCCAAGCACCTCAAAAACAGAGAGAATGTCAGCCCATCTTCTCATCAGGCACTGCGACAAACTTACCAAGAAACGATGCGTCTCATCGTTCGCTAACCACATTCTCGACAAGTTTGTAATTCAACAAGTACTGCCATTTTTAAACGAAGGTTTTGGTCATATTCGACTTATTGGTCCGTGTAATGGCATAGTGTGCTTGTACAGATTTCCGGATAACATTGCTCTATGGAACCCATTAATCAGAGAGTTCAAGACTCTCCCAATATCGCGAATAGCACACCCACCCGATGCTCAAGTCCTTGGTGGCGATATTAGTTTTGGTTCGATTCAAAAACCATTGATTACAAGTTCTTTTTGTCTTTTACCCTTCTCGGATTGCTTATCAAGTTAAGATATACACTCTTGAGTATGATTTCGTGGAGAAAATTGAATGCGATGTTCCCACAAAAATTATGTATTTGTAAGGGATAAAATACCAAGCACCACCTTTGGCCGATTTAGGGCAAGTACCGTTGCGTAGTTGTTGCTCTATAGCAAGCTCGAGCGGAGTTCCTGTGCCAGAGCTCGGTCAAGAGACAACGATCGAAGGCGATCCTAAGGCACACATGGGTACAGAAGGTGACTTGTACAACGGACTTCCCTCTAACAGCCCCCACGCTTGGATCGAGACACCGACATGATGGGCTAGCTACTAACACATGGCTGGGTCAGCCGCCTACACACTGACACAACAGTTAGTGCGTCTAGTTACGTGTCGAGCTGTAACTTGTCGATTAACATGACAATTGGCACATCCGGGCACGCGCCGAATTGTTCTATATACTTATTCATTCAAAAGTATGCAATTTCTTGCATTCTAAGCCTACAACTCTCTCTCTACATACATTTTGTATTCACCAGTCATCTAACCTGACTGTCGAAAAGTCATTCCCAAAAAATTCCCTTAGTTCTTATCTTGTAGCTAGGTCTAGTAAGCCTAAAAACAGCATCTACCACCGCCAGCTATCGTGCAGCCATCGCAAGTGTCGATTTTCAATTTCCTCTCCTCCATCTCAAGTATCCACACCCATAGTATCTTAACATTTGGAGTATGATATGGTCGATGAGGATTTAAAAGAATTCCATTTCCATCGGATAGTAAAGAACTTGGGGGAGAGGAGAGAATTACTAGGGTTATTGTTTCTATGAATTGTACCATAGCCCAAATTGTTTATCGTCTTAAAGAGGTCGATAAATTGTTTGATTTATGGGTCTTGAATGAGATTGGTGCCGAGGAGTCTGGACCAAATTGTTGGCTATTGGACCGATTTCAAGAGTGAGGGGCAATTGGGGTTTTGGATGAATGGCGAGCTTATCCTTGAAAATGATTTTGGAGAGTTGGTATTGTACGAAAAAATTAAAAATCTTGGATTGCAGGGTAAAAGGGGCAGATTAGAGGTAGTAGTTTACTGGGAGAGCTTAGTTTCACTCAAAATGTGTGCGGGTGCGAGGAATGCAAGTTTGGGTGCCATGTGAGGTACATTTCAACAAGTTTTGAGATCATTTTTTTGTACATGTAAAGGGGTAAAATGACCATTTATGTTGTAATCATATATATATATATATATATATATATATTAAAAGTAGATTTTTACTTTATTTTTTCTCTCTAGATTTTTACTTATTTTAGATTTTTACTTAATATATATATGTTATGATTAATTGTGGTGAATGTTATGGGGGGTGTATGTCAAAAATAGTTATGAGGATTTATTTCGCATCGACGTGGTTTTTGTTATTAGATTTTGTGGTAAAAAAGAAAAAGTTACGATGCGTTGTAGATTTTTTTTTTTTTTTTTGTTACGATTTGTTATTGAGTTTGTTACAAATTGTTATAGTATTGTTATACCAGGCCGCAACACTAATTTTTGTAGGCTTACTTTAGATTCTCCTGTAAATTAACCTTTTCTTGTGACACATTAACATTTACTTGTTCTTGTTATTTTTTTCCATTTTTGTCATTCCAATTTGCATGATTTTTGATGTGCAAATAACATAAGTGCCCACCCCCACCAATTTTACCTGAAAGGCTTGTTTCATTTGTTATCAACCAGTAGGGTGGATATGTCATTTTGTTATTTCTACGGTTGCTTTACTGTATTATTGCAATTAAGTTGACATGTAGCCTACTTTTCTTCCTTTTTTGGGTTCTCGAAGGCACATGATTGGCATGAGAGGAAGTGCCCGGTTGCCAAAAGGCTATAGGTGGGGATGGAAACATAATTTCATTTTTAAGAGGGTCATAATAGAAATTGGAAGCAGACATTAAAATTAGAGGAGGCCATCGTATTTTATTTATGTAATATATATAAAAAGGATAGGTAATATAATAGAAATTATGGCAAAAGTAAAGGACATGACCCCTAACGGTCGAAGCACAGCTCCGCCATAACTATAAGCCATTAAGGCCATCATCGAAGGCTTCGCATATTATAGAGGCCACACGTTTTCTAGTATATATGTGCTTATACAGAGAGAGATTTCTAATGCTTCCATTCTTGTATAAAAAAGGTTTCTCGTACAAAAAGGCAATCTTTGCATGAATGCAATTTATGGACTGAGTTAATGTTTTTTCTTTTATACAAAAGATTTATTTTGGGACTTTTAGAATATTTTATATAGTATATATAACCTATTACCTAGTCGTTTATCAAAACACAATATATCTAAAAGGTCGGAATGAATATTGGAGTGGCTTTCTTTCTTTGTTTCTCTTTAAGATCCACCATGTCACTAAAAAGATTATTTGGATTAGCCATATTATTAATTAAAAATGAAATGTTAAAAAAAATAGATTAAAAAATTTTAATTAATAATTTTACATATAGAAGAGCAAGAAAATTGATTTTAAATAGATAAATATTAAAAATTAAAATAATTAAAAAATTAACATTAAATAAAATATGCAGAAAATTCTTCGTTGTTGTTCTTGTTTATATAAATAAAATTTGCTTCAGGTATAAAAAAAAAAAGAAGAAAGAAAAAAAGAAAACATGAATGCCCAAGATCTTGCAAGTTTAGTAGAAAGTGCAGGAAATTGGACAAATCCATGGCTTCTTATTTAAAAACTAAGGACTCGAAAGAGTTCCTCTACACTTCAAATAGCTAATTCTACTTTCCAATTTCTACACGTGTCACGAGTGTATGCCCAATTTTTTTTGGGTACAATACAACAGAAGATTAAAACTCTCCAGGCACCAGCTTTATCTTTGTTGAGAACTCTCCAAATTTGTTAGTCAGCTCTTGCCAAATTACCTGGGACCCATGGCCGACCGGAGAAAGCCTAAGAAGCAGTCGCTTTGAACCCAAAGTTAGGTCAAATTTTAAGACTGCAAATGGTTTAATACTCTAATATTGTTGAGTCCAGCCGAATATTGGGCACAAGACCATAGTTAAACTCAAGCCCAAAATGTATACTAACCTAATTTTCTCTATAAATAGAATAGAAGAGAGAAAGAAAAAGTGTGGTAGTGTGTAGGGGACAGAGAAAAGAGAGGGGATGTGAGGTTGATAGAAGAGAGGCAAGGCAGAGAGATTGTGACAGAGTGATTGAGTGATAGAGGTAAGTAGAGAGTGTAATTCTCCTACTTGTATACTCATTGTAATCCCCTTCGTTCAATTAGTGGATTATTTGATTTTTCTCCGTGGATGTAGGCATCATTGGTCGAACCATATAAATCTTATCTTGTATGTGTGGTTGATCTGGATAGAGGGTGAGATAATTCGTTTTGTGCACAACAATTGGTATCAGAGCACAGGTTGAGTTTTGAATCTCCACAAAAGTGCTCGAAATTGATTTCTAATAGCACCATGGTGTTCCTCTCTTGGAGACGAAACTCCAACATCCAATTGCGTCGAAAACAGACAACAAACGCACCCACACGCGCCACCTGAAGAAGAGCGTGTGAGATCCACTCTCACGCACGCGCTCACGCGCCAGCGAGCCGCTATACGCGCGCTGAGCATGTCACGAGCCATGCTCCAGGAGAGCCGCCCCATTGACTGAGACGTTAACTGAGCCACTAAGGAGGTAATTGCATTTGAGGTCCCTAGAGTTTTTGATAATTACAGTTTGGTCCATAGAGTTTTTTCTGATAAGTACAATTGGGTCCCAAAAGTTTTTAATAATTATAGATTGATCGCTAGAGTTAATAATAATTATAGATTGGTGCCTAGAGTTACTGATAATTATGGATTGGTCCCTAGATTTTTTAAAAAATATAATTTAGTCTATAAAGTTTTGGATATTTGTAATTTGATCCTAAAAATTTATGATTTTGATAGTTTAGCCCTTCTAGGATTTCTCAGCATTCTGGATTTATTCGTGAGGTTGGTTTTTGGATATTTTGCTTCTATTTAGGAGAAGTAAGATGGCGGAGAATAATTCGGTGGCTATGATCATGCTTTCAGCCACGAGTTACGCACTGTGAAAGCTAAGGATGGAAGATATCCTATTCTGCAAGGATTTGTATGATCCTTGGAGAATAAGGAAGACAAACATGTAGCGACGAAGAATGAGAAATGGAAGAAGATGAATAGAAAAATGATTGGGCTGATTAGACAATGCATTAGACACGAGGTGTTCCATCGTGTAGCACAAGAGACAAGTGCTTGTGAGTTGTGGATCAAATTGGAGGAGATATATCAGGAGAAGACATCTTGGAACAAAGCCTTATTGACAAGAAGGCTTGTAAATTTGAAGTTTCAAAGAGGGACTACAGTGGCAGAACATATGAGTGAGTTCTAGAATTTGGTCAATCAGTTGACTAGTATTGACTTGAAGATGAGATGTAGGCCCTACTTCTTTTGAGTGCCTTGCTAGAAAGTTAGGATACATTGGTGGTTTCTCTCAGCAATTCAGCACCTAATGGGAAGTAGACTATAAGTATGGTCAAGGATGCCCTATTCAATGAAGAGGCAGGAAAAAGAGAGACGATCACGAAAGATCGGAGTGAGTCACATGCTCTAATCTCAAAGGTAAGCAAGGAAAGAGGTCGTGGTCAGGGAAAAGGTCATCAAAGGGGTACTGATAGAGAACAATCAAGGTCACAGTCTAGAGGTCGCACTTTTACGTATTTTCATTGCGATTAGAAGGGACATATCAAGATGATTTGTCCAAGGTATAAAGTACAGAATCAGTCTTCAGAGACAGCATCAACATCAGTGATGACAGATTCAGACAGTGATGCTTTCCTAGCAATATTAACAGATGAAAAGTCAAATTGGATATTGATTTCAGGAAGTACTTACCACTTATGCAGAGACAAAGAGATATTCTCTACATATGCATTATGCGAGAGACTTGTACGGATGGCGAACAACACGAAAAATAGAGTTATTGACAAAGGAATAGTCCGGGTCCACATGGCAGACGGGAGATCTTTGACATTGACTGAGATAAGGTATGTTCCTAGTCTATAATTTTTTTTAATTTTTATTGGGATGCTAGATTCAAAGGGTTGCAGCTTTACAACTAGTGGATGAATTTTGAGAGTTTCAAAAAGAAACTAGGAGATGCTGCGAAAAGAAAGACTAGAGGGTTATAGTGACTGGAGGGTAGTGTTCAAATAAGGGGAGCTACTGTCAGACATGGGTCTAGTAGTATGAGCAAGAAGAACGGACAAGGGAAGCAACAATTGCACAAAAATATGAAAAGCAAGCGTATGGATACCTGGAGGATTCGGAGTGGTACAAGAGCGCAAAGAGATGCTTTGAGATATGTGCAAAAATCTGGCCAGACACGAGTGGTGCAACTAGTACAGATGTCTAGAGAGAAACTCATAGGAATGAGACAAAGTCAATTTTAAAGAGTTATACAGCGACAGGCGCGACACCACCGAAACGAGTCTCTTTCTCTCTTGATTTGATTAGTGGCGGTGATCTCTTTGGTTGTGTACATAAGGACGAGAGATAAAGCCACGACAGCTCGCAAAGCAATGTACTTTGTGGCGCACCCAAATAGGGGGTGCAGGGCACCTCGGTGACAATGTGCGGTCACTTCGGTGTGGAGGTGCATACACTTCAGTAGAAAATGGAAGAACCTGTTGATCGGACAAGGTATCTCAGATGTTGTCTTGTAGATCTTATGGGGGAGCTGAACTGGACGTTGTTAAGATGGACAACTTGAAGACATTGGATTACTTTCCAGTTGGTTAGAAAGAGAGATTGTTGAGTCCATCCCCCTATTGGGCCCTAATTGGACTGAATAATTGTAATTCAAGCGCCGTTAAACCGACCTAAGTTGGCCTTAGATTAGGTTAATTATATCTTTTTATTGTGTTTCATATTTAAAGTCGTGTTTGAGTTCATTGTAGATAAAAATATTAATAAAGAATAGAATTTGAAGCTATAAAAGTGATCCAGAGTGGAGGCACGTATTTCGAGGACTATTGTCGAGATTTGTCTTGAAAATTATAAAAGTTTTCACTCGTAACTCGAAATGGAATGAAAGATGCACCGTCGTAAAAGATCTCACAAAATTATGCAAATTCACAACAATTGAGCGTCGCGAGATATGGACTCTAAAAGCTTCAAAATAAACTGAGAAAAAAAAAAATCAAAAATAACTCAAAATATACACCGTTCGAACTCCAAATATAGGCATTAACCAGCGTTCCAATACTATGAAGGAAAGTACGAAAATTTGCTTTTAGCGTTCGAACTCCAAAAACACAAAAGAACTAGCATTCGAACTCTAACAGATTTTGTTAAAAAATTTATCTTTGTATTTTGGTCACAATTTTTTACTCAGATGTCCGATTGAGCTGATTTTTGATAAGTTGAAAAGATGACTTCAAGGGATACAACTTTGTCTATAATAAGAATTGGCTAAATTAATCTATAAAATGATCAAAATCAAGATGAAACAGTTAAGTAAGAAGAAAATTGGCAGAAATTCTAATCCATTTAGGATTAGAATTGTGTAGCCTATATATATATTTCATTATGATTTTATAAATGGTGCACATTACTTTTTAGGATTTTTATAACCTCTTAGCTTAGTTTTGTATAGTTTTCAATAATTCTTGTAATTTATTATATTTAATTTACGTTTAATTAATTCACTTTATGATTTGATTCTGAGTCATTTTTAATATCAATTTTAAATCAGTTCAATTACTTTCATAATTTAGATTTAATTTAAATCAATCAAAAAAAACTAAAATACAAG
>BRYE01000011.1:10208426-10213426 GCA_030159115.1 Actinidia arguta var. hypoleuca | reverse complement strand
GTTTGCCTTGCATAGGAAATCATAAATATTTCGAATTTTTTTTACAAGGTGTGACCGTTGTAGTGGATGTGGTGGTGATGACTGCAGTGATGGTCAAGACATGGAGGGTGGTGGTGGTTGACGGTTTAATTGGTTGTTACTGTTTTGACATTTTAATTAAAATTGCAAGAAAGCTAGGCTTCCCAAAATAATTTCAACAGAAGCTCACGATCAATTGAAATAATTATACCATAATTTACAACATTAAGGGTATGATTGGTAACCATCTCCTCACTTTTTTTCATTTTGTTTTCAAAATTTTCAAAAAAAGGGAAAGGATTTGTTTGGTCTATAATTTTCATTTTACCCAATCGTAAATTAAATTCTAAAATCTTGAAAATTTTACAAGTTAAAAAAAAATACTTTCAGCTATTTTCGGAAATGGGACACGTGTGAACAGTCAGTCACACACGGAAGCTGAGTTCAATACTCAGCCCAGACAAAAAAATGGTAGTTAGAACTGCCATTCAATATGAAAGTAAAAAATTACTAAATACCCCTCATGTTCATTACAATTTACCTCTTAAATTATACACGTTTTTCACTTTACCTCTAAACTTAAAACCTTTACATGTCGCCCTAAAATTCAAAATTCCAACAAAATTCACAAATTTTTTTCAGATTTTCATTGACACCAAAAATCAAACCCATAATAAACTCACGTTTCCACCACTCCGTCTCTTTCCAAGGATCAAGAATTTGAAAGAAATTTACAATTTTATCTACTTTTTATATGTTTATTTACATTTATACCTAACACACATTCTGAAAACAAGATCACACCGAAAATATTTTCTATTTTGTTTCAAAAAATTGAAAATAGAAATCTAATTCTGGAATTTTGAAAATTGAAACTAGAAAAATAAAAGCGTTACCATACATAGCCTAAACATTTATCAAGTTCACGGCATTAACCAGAATTGATTTTTTCGGTGCATTTTGGGCTTTTATAAAATGTAAAGCGTTGAATCTAATGGAGATTTGTTTATTGTCCAGAAAATGCTATGTCACTTGTGGTGGAAGAGAAAAGGGGGAGAGGGGTAGCTGTGGCGGTGTGGTTTGGAAGAGTGGTGTGATAGGGATGTAAGTCCGGAAGATAACATTTTCCGCTAAAATCAACACATGTTCTGCTAAAATCAATTCATTTTCCATTTGATCGTGGAAAATACTTTCTGTTGACTTTTATTTTCCGTCATACCAAACACTGAAAAATGTAGAAAATATTTTCCACCGAAACAAATGGAGCGTTAGTTCTCACTTTTCAACAATTCCATCTTTTTATACACCAACATTCATTGTTGCTGGCATCTTCACTTTTATGATAATAATTATTTGCTTCATCATTTTTGGTAGCTATTCTGTGTTTTCAGAAACACATGCTGTTTTTTCTTGTTTTATTCTATCCATGTCCCCATTTTTAAGAGAGACTTTGCATTTTCAGGAATATTACAGCTGGAATTATGGAATTGTGGTATTATGTTGTTAACACTCCTTTGTTGTCTAATACTTAAGTGTGTGTTTTTGGTTATAATTCTTATAGGGATTTAGGATTTATGTCGAAACTGTACTTCTTTTTCTTATTATTTTCATTAATTTATTGCATGTCTTTTTTTTATTATAAATTTATACTTCATGAATTTTTTTCTCCAAGTATTTTATTTTTTTTTTGGCTTACACTAGATTATTTCACTTATTCTTTACTTTTTGTTAATTTTTTTTGGACAAAATAAGTGACAATCCATGTTATCTAACTGTTATATGGTTTCTGCTGCAATTATGAATCTTCTCTCCCATTATTTTCTTTTATTTTAGTATATTAGATGTCTCTTTCAAGAGATATTTGTGAAATTGTTTCTCCAAGTTTAATTCTTTCAAAGTGCAAAGGTATTTATTGTTGCCATATTAAATTTTTTTATTTTTTTAATTAAGGTATCGGGGATTTAGGGCAGGACTTTTGGCATCTCGTCAAGTAATACCTGATATATGCCCATCTTACCATGCCATAGATGTTTTGTCAAAGTTCTCTATTGGAAGCCGCTATCTTTCCTCACATGTTGGTGCAGAAAGCCGTAATATATATAAGGGCTTCCATGTAAGTAAAAGAAATCAAGGCCTATTTAAGGGCTTATTTGGTCGGTTATATTGTGTTAGATATTATTTGCAAAAACTTTAAAGAAGCACAGTTTTTATTTTCCTTTTGTTTTTTTGTGTTTTTTGAGAAGTTTTGATTTGTGTTTTCTGCATTTTTCTTGTGCTTGAGTGAAGGGAATGTGCTTTCTTGTAATGGTTCCCCAATATCTCACTGCACTGTGCTTTGTGCTTTGTGCTTTTAAGCTTGCTCAAGTGTTATTTAATCTTGCTTAAGTGGTCTTTTCACCATGCCGGTTGTTATTATTCTTATTGTGGGGTGTTTTTAATGTTACACAGTATTATTATGGCCTCTCTTTGCTGCAATCTGATTTTATGTTTTCTGAACAAGAGAGAGAGAGAGAAATAAACCAAATATTATATATATCACTGATTATTGGATATTGGATAAAGGGCTAAGAGAAATATAGAATCTCTCAAAGGCCAAGAGAAATATATGATCCCTCAAAATTTCACTGATATTGCTTCATGCATGGATTGCAAGAAGAGGCATATACCATATAATTGAGGTTATCTGAACTTCACCAGTTGTGTATATGAGTGCACGTTCGTGTGCACACACGAGTGTTTAGATACATACATCAGTATATATGTTTGGTTGTTTGTATACTCAAAGTCACTTTAATAAGTTCATCATGTGCCACATCAACTTTATATAATTCCTAAGCTCTTAATCAGTCATTGTAAAACATGTCATTCCTAAGGTCTTCTACATTTTTTATTTTTAAAAGTTAACGTGGCTAATGATGTGATGGAGGGTGGTGGAAGACTAATTGATAGTAGATAAATAGAAAAATAATATGGGAAAAACTGAATAAAAAATATTATTTCAATGGAGTTACTCTTATTTATACAAATTAAGGAGAATAAGAAAAGAAATAAAAAAAAATCATACTAAATCAATTACAGTCAATGCTAGGAATAAAATAAAAAAAATTTATTATGAATTGTTTTCTAAAATTTATTAAGAAACATATCCTAAATTATCTCTTACACTTCCCATCAAGCTGGGACGAAGATATCAACAAGACCAATCTTGTTAAGGAATGTCTTCAAAATAAAAGAACCAAAGGACTTTGTGAACACATTTGCAGTCTGAGACAAAGAGTAACCACCGCGAGGGTTGGTTTCACTTTATCTAAAGGAGTTGGGATATCTGAGGAAGTTATGGTTTGCCAGAAAAGCGAAATAAAGCTGCCAAAGAAAGCTCAACAAAAAAGGGTTACTGAAGAAGCACCGGAAATGTAATGTTTTGAAAATTTATTTATTTTGGGTTTGGACTTGGGCCATAAATTTACATTGATGGTATTGATTGTTTGGCCATGGGCCAAATAGGTTATGACTAATTGATTTTGGGCTAGGCCCATTATTGATTAGATTATTTATGGGCTAGGCCCATTGTGATTAAATGGAAGATGCACTAGTGTTAGTGTGTGAGTGTGATACACCGTAGTAAAGTCCATAGGAAGCTTATTCCATGCACTTCCTCCTCTCCAAAAATCCAGCCATATCTTTCCCTCTCTCTTCCGTCTCACTCTCTTTCTCTTCCTCTTTCTTCCTCTCTCTCTCTCTCCAAAGAACTCCGGCCGAAATCGCATTTTCCGGCCACCTTCTGGCGACATTCGACCTTCGCTCAAAGCACGAAAGTTGACCATCTCATCGAGCTCTTCGATTTCAACCAAGTGGAATTTTGATACGACTCCATTTGGGCCTCCATTTTTCAAAATTCCACCATTTATCAAGAGGTAGTTTGATATTGTGTTTATGCCCTATTATCTTTATTTTTATGATTTTAGAGTGTGTTTGGTTGTTAGGATGACACATTGTGTGAATATATGTTACCATGAAAATCTCATGTTTAGGTGGTCGATAACATTGTGTGAATAACGCGTGCCATGTGTTTGATAAAATGTTTGTGAGAACATTGGATTTGTTACAAAAATCACGAATCTATGTGTTTATGTGATTTGGTAGTTATTTAGATTTGTTGGAATTGAAATATTGATAAGTTGTGGATTTTAGATGTGAATGTTGTTCATTCGATATGTATGTACATATATATGTATACATTATGTTTTGAGCATTGAGTTAGTGATTTGGCATTGAGCATGACCATATCATAGCATCTTTGTGGCCTTGTTGGCTTTTGCACGGCATTGGGATGGATACATTTATGGATGGTACTCCCTTAGGGAGGGGTTCTAAAGATGAAAATTCCGGATGTGGGTGTGATGGTGAGGAAAAGGGCAGATGGCTCCCTAATAAACATTCACTCCAATCTTTACTCGGTTAGCTCCCAGGGATTGGTTTTAGCTACACTCCTTGTGTGGGTGGCCCATATTCCGGTGGAGAGTGTGTGTGCATTGGGATGAACATTGTTGCATTTAAGCCATTGAATTGGTTTCATTGCCTTGGTGGCATTATCATTGCACTTCATTTCATTTTCATGAATTTAGAGATAGTATGACATTTTCACAATATTTTTCTACTAAGCCATCGTGCTTAATCAAATAAAATAAAATCACTTTCAGATGAAAATGATAAGGGCGAAAGCCCGACTTGATTTGACCGTGTTCGGATCTTTTTGAAGGCTTTCCCGAAGATATAGCTTCATTGAATGTTTGGTGTATTTAGAGTGAAGGCATGTAATTCTTTTGGGTAATTTAGAACCTTAGAATCGGTTTAAATTACATTTGTTACATGTATTCATTATTGGGCATGTGTTAGCCCTTTTTATTTCAAATATGTAAAAGAAACTATTTTGATGTTAATCTCATTCAGGCAAAGGTTTAGCACTTTTAGAATTAATATTT
>BRYE01000011.1:10198426-10205926 GCA_030159115.1 Actinidia arguta var. hypoleuca | reverse complement strand
GCAAATATACTCTCTCTAGATGTCATTGCATACAGTACTTCTTAGTGGTTTGTGATCTCCATCACATGAGTGTGTAGAGCCGTGGTGATGTCAGTGGTGAATGATGGTCAGTGGCATTGGCAACTTAGTGATACAATCAGTCTCGTTTCGATATGGCTTCATATTAGACATGCTTCAGTTATTGTTTGTGCAGGTGTTTGTCAAAAATCTATCAGTCGGAGATGTGTTCTGAAAAGAGGTGGGCTTAGGACAGTTCATATAGGTCAAGGGCACTTTGGGGATGGATGGATCTTTGAGGAAACAAATCTGAACGTGATAATGTTGGATGCGGTTGTTAGACCACTGGTAGGGTTCTTGTGATCTTTGCTGGTACTCCTGTTGGTAAACTTTGTTGTTAGTGGTAAATTTGATATAGAGGAAAATGTAAGAGGGGCGGAGGCCGGTTAAGAGCAATGGCAGTGGATGTGATGATGGTTAGTTTGAAATATGATCCTGCATTCCTGCTATTTGAGGATAGAATTTGGGAAATGACAGACATTAAGTTGAAACGTGGTTTTTTCTCTTGGGATGTATTTTTACATTATCAGTATAGAAAAATTTGTGGAATGTTTGGCTTTGGTTTAAAAAACAAAAAACAAGAGGCCAAAAAAAAGCTTGTTTGGCTCTAGTTTTTAATCCCAACAAAGCCCAAAAAACAGGTTTTTCTCACCCAACACTTTGGATTAAAAACCACAAGAAAAACAAGTTTAAAAACCTGAGCCACACCAGTTTTTTTTCCTTTTCGCTTAAAAAACAAAACTGGAGCCAAACGAGCACTTAATATGCTGTGAAGACATAGCAGTCTTATATTGGTCTACATACAAAGCCTTAATCTGGCTTGTAAGATTTGCAGTGTTTGTTCCTGAATATTTATTTCCTGTGGTTAGTTTATGCCTTCTTCAATGGATTTTGATGTAATGGTGTTTCCACTTGAGCGGATGACCGTTTTGTTAGTATATTAGGGTTCTAAGTAAGAAAAAAAATGGTCAAAGTAGACACCATGTTGTCTCCAAGGAAGTAGGTTTGTTGACCAAGTCCAGACATATTTTATTGGGTAATTACTACTAATATTATTGCTGTATTTCTAATAAATGTTTTAAAACTTGGTATGGATCTTCATTGTAGCATAACAGGAAGCGGCCATATTGGCTTAATACCCAAAATTTAATTATACCTATCGGTTAACTTTAGAATTACATATTTGATGTTTTTGTGGTTCAATAAAACCTTTCAACCTTTGCTTTGGAGAGAACAATTTGCTTTGGAGACGAAGAAAGAACTCGTCGTCATAAAAGCAGAAATTGATGAATTGCGCAAGAAGTCATTTTGGTTGAAACGCTTGCGTATAATTGGAGCTCAATATGAAATGCCATTTTCTTGCAAGATCCACTTGGAAAAGGAGAAATTACAGAGACTTCTTCAAAGTGATGCACTCTCCAATAAGGCTTTGGCCGGGCAACAGGCTCAGCCTGATGCGTCTAAGAAGAAAGCAGAGGTATTGGAATGAGGATTTCGTACTTCTAATATCGCCTATCTTTATCTTCATCATCTGGTTTTGGTTGGTCAAACTCTTTTCTTAGCATTAGCATGTTTGAATAATCTTGTCTTTAAACTTTTACAGGGAATTTGAGGATGCCTGTTAATTGTGTTTTTTATGATTCCATTATCTTTAAAAAAGTAGATGGGATAAAATGCATTTTATATTGTTGATTCCGTCAGGGACAGTTATGGAATCACCGTCTTGTGTGGTGCCACATATGGGTTTTTTATGTATGTGATATGTATCTTTATTGGGAAGCAAGTTTTGCTGGGCGGTCTCCTTTGCATTTCAGCTTGAGCTGACGTCTTGCGTGCATAAGGCTGCAAATGAACGGAGCTGGGTCGAATGAAGATGGACTTTGAGCTTGTCACAGGCTGTGTGTGTTTGTTTAGTTTGAACTTGGTTTGGTATTCATTTTGCAAAGATCGAATTTGGCTTGGTTTGCTGTTTAGCTCATTGATTTTCATAAAAATTGTACAGATATCATAGAAGTTCATTAAAACATGTGTAAAGTATATACATATCAGTGAAAAGTGTTCATCACGGGATGATGGTTAGCAAAATCATTGTTATATTTATGGGTGATCTTATTCGAGATTAGTTGTTTGGCCAGAACTTTTCCATTCATTTAGTCCATCTGAAAGTTAGTCATCCTCCTTCCTCACCTGTGGCATAGATTTGCGCATGAGAAATCAGAGTCTTGTAGCTATATAAACTAAAACCGATATATTTTTTATGAAACTTAGTATAATTCTATTTATTAATAAAATTTGTAATTCCATTTTAATGAAAACATATGTGGGCAATAATGTAGCATAATAACTATATTGTACTTGTTTATCTTTTATTCTAAATACATGATTAGGTGTGTAGAGTTTGACTTACACATATAAAATCTAATCAACATTTCTTATGGAATATAAGTTTTTTAGTTCACAATCGTAAATGGAATTAGACAAACTTGTAAGACTGTAACACAATATTTCAGTAGATTTGTTTTGATTATGAAAATCGGTATAGTTTTGACTCATTGTGATAGTATACTTTGTGCGTATTAAACGGGATCATTTTTGGAATATTATTTTTATACTGGCCTTGTAAAACAATTAGTACCCCATGGTTATTATGAGTGTTTATGCTTATAATCCCAAAATAATTATTAGGTACCTACATTTAATGGATCGTTTTGATTCACATAGAGTGAGATTCTTTCGTGGGGTTAAAAACTTAGTGAATTAGATGATTGTAATATGTGTATGATGAATATTAATTATTAACGGAATTCGCGTCTCAATTTAGGAATTGTTCATACTCCCTTAAGAAAACTTATAAGTTTTGATTATGTCAAATTTTATAAATGGATTTTATATCCTACCTATCAAATAGGTTTAAGTGGAAGGTCACACGAAATTTTTAAAGATATTGATTAATTATAATTGTCAATAATTATTTTAATTGATGAGTATATCTAATCTTAAAGCGGGGAGATTCATAAGCATGTACTAACATAGAGCTCGAAATGTAATTTTAAAATAAGGGTAAAAGTGCAATTATAATTTATGAAAAATAAGAATTTAATTCAAGTTGAATTAAGTTTTCCTATTTGACTCCTTAAAGTCCCTACCGTAGCTTATATATATATATATATATATATATATATATATATATATGCATGCATGCGCAACTCGCTAGAGTTACACACTCAAATATTTTGAAAATATATACATATATATTTTGTGTAGAGAGAGCGAAGTATATCACATATTAGAGAGCTACCATCTGTTCATAATCGGAACAAATGGAAGAAATTTGGTAGAAGTTCCCAAGATCGTATTTGTTGTGTGTTATGCTTTAGATTTCGATTTCAAAATTTAGTCGAGATAAAGTCAGAGAGATCTCGCAGGTATAACCACAATTCTATGATACAGGGTTTCATGAAAATAATTTTTTTTGGATTTAATCTGTACGCATTTTTCATTGGGTCATGGGATTCGGTTCCCAAAAAGTGGTATTAGAGTCCCTTTTGATAATATGTATGGATTAAACTAACCTTGTTGTCCATAAAAATAATTTTGATCCATTCATTCAATGAATGATAGATGAGATGTGAAACGATACTAACTCTGTTTTGCAGTATTATATCTGGTTATAATGGTCACATGTTTTATTTTAATTATAATGTGATTGGATCCCATGATTGTTTTTGGATTCGTGATTATTTTTATTTATTTTAAGTTTTTATTGTAATATTGATATAACATATGAACTGACATAGAATCGATGTATAATTAAGATATATGATTGATGTTCTGAATATAGAATGTGAACTCTGATATGGAGGCATAAGATCATGTATTTTTATACAAGGACGGTTCGAAAATATTTTCGAAGCCACCTCTGTAGGCCGGTTTGAGATCATGGGGAGATCGGAGAACGAATTTTTTTTATTTTTTATTTTGACCCATGTATCAAAATTAAACGGTTTTCTCGTCAAGAGAATCGGTAAAGGAGCGAGCTGTTTAGAGAGTCATTGGAGGGCAGCTACTGACGTGGGCACCCCATGTCTGAAGTTCCAAATTTCTTTCAAGTTCATCAGTTTGCCTCCTTTACGATGGAATTTGATATTGGGAAAGAATTTGGGGTGACAAGTGCGCGGTTTGATTGCGAATGCACGGGACATGGTTTGATGCGATATGCTCATGGTTCGCGATTTGATGTGATGTGAGACACCGGTTGCCAATATGCGGTGGAATTCCTTATTGGATAAGGAGTTACAGTTGGACCATAATCGCTGAGATTCCTATTATTTATGAATTTTCTTATTGGCATGCAATTCCTATTATTTATAGTTTTTCTTATTTGCATGAGATTCCTTTTATATATTGGTTTCTTTATTTGCATGTTAAATGGGACAGAATGGGTATCAAATATTAAATGTTTAATTATATTTAGAATTACAAAGTTGTTAATATTTGTGTAATTGAAAAATAAAATTAATTTACCGTACTTATCTTTTTTTTAAAAATGAAATTAAGTTTTTAAATTATGAGAATTTAGAATTTTATTAATTATACAGGACGATGAAGAAACTTAGAATCTGTGACATATGAATAATTTAAAATATATGTTTGATAAGGTTTTTAAATAACTAATTGGAAGAGGAGATTTATTACGTATAAATTGCACAGTCTCCACGACTTATGATTTGTAAGTGATGTAATAATTTTTTTGTGTTGGCTTTAGTACCTTCCCTCACGGTACAATTAGTCTAGAATTAAACAATGGTATATCCTTAACTAGAAAAAATAGTATCACTTCCATATGAGTCACTCATATTATTTATAGGACCGAAGATATGTCAGCTATTTAATTTTGCTTTAGCACGATATGCTGCTTAGATAGTAAAATTAATAAGAACTAGCATGCCTAGATAATGATGTATAGTAGACGACCTTCATATCGAGGCATGTTATACATGGTCTAGGTTGCTGGCAATTTATTTTAAAGTTGGCTGAGAAAACTTTATTGAAATTGAAATTCAAAGTATATATTTGCCCGTCATAATTTATTTTATTATGTGATTCTCATAATTTAAAATAGGTAGCTCTTTTAATCCACTTTTTTGTCACTCTCGAAGAACATAAATTTGTTGGAACAAGTTATATTGAATAAAAAAATATTTGGACACAATGTTGGCTGCGAAAAAATACAAATTTGTGCTCACAAAACATTGACTATCAGAACTCAGTGAGAGGGCAACCGATGAGTGATGTTACATTCTGACATTTATGTCAAGTGTTTTGCAACATTAGTCTCTGCCTTATGCCTATGTCACAATACTGAACATCAGAGAGATATTTATGAAGGTCGTACCACTAAGCAAGTAGCTATAAGGGAACTAATGACACAAGAATGGCTAAAGGAACCCAAGTTAGGGATCATGTTCTTAAGATGATTGGTCATCTGAATGAACTAGAGATCCTTGGAGCTGAGATTGATAGGGAATCCTAAATCGATATCAAACTCCAATCAGATGGGAGGCTCATCAAGAAGCCAATTAATACTTATGAGGCTGAAAAGGATTCTGCTTCTAAACCGAAAGGTAAGAAGAAGCATAAGTTTCAGAAATAAATTGCAGTACCTAAGGTATATCACAGACCTCAATGGTAGAGAAAACCCCTAAAGGAAAGTGTTTTCAGTACAAGCAATCACGACACTGAAAGAAGTAATGTCTATTTTATCTCGCCAAAGTGAAGAATTTAGGCATATCTTATTCACTAGTAGTTAAATCATATTTAGCGGTGTTATCTATCGGAAGTTGGTGTATAGATATGAGAACCACTAATCATGTTTGTGATTCTTTGTAAGGTTCCAGCGAAATAGACAACTCAGTGAAGGGAGGATTTATCTACACACGGGCAATGCTACAAGAGTAGCATCAATTGCAATAAGAGGCTTATATATCTTAGTTTGGTACAGATATAATTTTTAATATTAAAATATTATCTTTATGTACCTTTCATTAAAAAGAATTTAATTTTAGTTTTTAAATTGGTTAAATATAGATATTCTGTTTGTTTTAATGACTCTATGGTCATTAAGGATAACAATCGTTTTATGTATTCTAGTCATTAACAAAAAATATGTATATTATTAATCATATCTCTATTATACTACAACCAAATGAATTGAATAGTACTAATATCATATAAGAGAAAAGAACATTTTAAAATGAACTAATTGTATCTTTGACACTTATGCTTAGATCATATTAATCTAAAAAGTATTGCAAGACTGGTTAAAATGGGCCATTAGGCTCATTGAAAGTGAAGGGACTTCCAGTCTTGAATCCTGCTTAAAAGATAAAATGACCAAGCATCATTGTACGACAAAAGGCTATAGAGCCAAAGAATCGTTGAAATTAGTTCAATCTAATTTGCGTGGACCCATTAATGTCTAGTCTAAAGATGGTTTTGATTGTTTTATTATTTTTATTGATGGCTATTCAAGGTATGGATACATTTATTTGAAGCACCGTAAGTTCTAGTGCTTTGATAAATTTTAAGGCAAAAAGGGAAAAGCATTTGGATAAATGTGTCAAGACACTATAATTTGATCATGGTGGCGAATACCTCTTAGGAGAGTTCATGGAATACTTATTGAGAAGTGGGATTACATCCCAATTGTTTTCACCTCTTGTGCCACAATAAAATGGTGTAACGGAAAAAAGGAATATGACATTTATGAATATGGTTAGATATATGATGAATTATTCAGATTTATCTAAATTCTTTCTGGGGCTATGCACTAGAAAAGAGAGCATGTAATTTGAACTAAATTCCATGTAAGTCAGTATCTTCTACGCCCACAAAATTGTGGGATAGATGTAAGCCCAATTTACGGCATGTTCAAATTTGGGTTAGTAAAGTACACATGCTAAAAAAAGGAACGCGGATAAGTTGAAATCAAGAACAAAAGTTTGCTTCTTTATTGGATATCCTAGAGGAATGAAAGATCGTTTAATTTATAGTCCTAAGGATCATAAGGTTATTGATAGCACCAACATCCAATTCTTAAAGGAAGACTATAATAGGAAACATCACACGTCCATGAGTAAAATTATTCTAAAAGAATGAGAGGAGATATACAATACAAACTTCTTAAATATTGGAAGTATAATAGGAAACATTATCCCGGTGCCTCATCATAGTGGGAGAGTTATTCATACATCCTTATCGGTATATGCTTTTAGGAGAGTCTAATGATAGAATCTCTAAAGAACTGGATACCCCCTTGTAACTACAACAAAGCAATTTAAGATACAGATGCAGAAATTTGACTCGAGGCTATAAATACAGAGATGAAGTCTATGTACTCTAATTAGGTTTGGAATCTTGTAAAACCATAAAAAGATAAAATCC
>BRYE01000011.1:10185926-10188426 GCA_030159115.1 Actinidia arguta var. hypoleuca | reverse complement strand
AAAATTGCCTTTTCTTTCATGCATAGCACGGAATGCTTCTAGTACCATATATGGTAGTTTTTTTAGGGGTTCCATATGGAAAAAATCATAATTAAAACCCCCAAATATTGTAAACTGATAAATTCCGTTGGCTAAAAAAAATATATTGCAAACTGAGAAAGGGCAAAAAAAGAAGTGTTGCATACATGCTTCATTTTTGGAATGAAGTCACTTGTGCTATTTGTTATTGTTTCTCTTCCTTCACTAATTTCTTTTTCGACCTTTTTTCTTTTTTTATATTAACTCAGTGTATTTTACTATTTATATATTTTTTATACAATAAGGTTATTAACTATTACACATCTCAGTATTTTTATTTCTAAAATATTCATAAAAGATAATATTTATTCAAATGGTAAGCCAATGAAACATAAAGGTTTATTATGTATTAAGCTTGGCCAAAATATTTTAGATTATTGTGCCTTTTCTAAGTCGAAAACTCCGCCGCAGTTTCAATAACCATTGTCCTTTCCTTGTCATCTAATAATAAAAATAACTAACAAATTTGAATTGCCTCAGTTAGCCCACAACACCATGTAAGAAGGTCAAGATTGAATTGGGTCCCACCAATATGAAAAAATTTACTAGCCTACGCTTGGAGAGCAGGCCTAAGAAAAAAACGGCAACTTTTTCATAGACAAGGTGTTACACTCACATCGGATGACTTGGGTCCCTCGGTATGCAAAAATGCATACACTTCAAATAAGTCGATGCTAGGTGTAGTGATAAAATACTGAGTATCAGCTCTGGCCGATTTAGGATAAGTATTGTCGTTGGAGTTGTCGCTTTATGACAAGCTCAATAGGATTTTTGTGTCGGAGCTCGGTCGAGACGCAGCAGTCAGCGGCGATCCCTAAGCACATCAAGGGACAGAAGATGACTTGCACGATGAGCTTTCTTTTGACAGCCCACACGCCTGGATCAACATGCCGGAGACATGATGGGCTAGCTACCAACCATGTCGTAGGGGCATGGCTGGGTCAACCCCTTACTCACTAACACAGCAGTCAGCGTCCAAGTACGCGCCGAGCTATGCTATTTAAGGTCAAGTCTTATTCTTTCAAAAATATACAATTCTACTCAACTCTCACTATCTCAAGCTTAAAATACACTCTCTCTAGAATTTTTTATTATTAACTTGACCGTCAAATAGTCATTCTCGAAATAACTCTGGTTGTTGATCTCATTGTTTCTGTCTTGCAGCTCGATCCAGCAAGCCTACAACCACCGCCAATCGTTATGCATCCACCACACGTGTCTATATTTGATTTTGTCTTTTCTATTTCTATTACTCACACCCTCATAATTTGGCATCATTTGTGGAAAATCGACCATGGACATCTACAAAACATATCTCTAATGGTATCCGAAAGCACCAATGGCGGCGAAGGCAGTCTTGAAACCCGACGAGGGCATCTTCTCGTGCCCATAACTCTGGGCGAGAAAGGAAATAAACTATTGGTTGATGCTCAAAGGGCAGCCAAGGGTCCCTCCGGGCAAAGGTCAGGTTGGTTGCCCCCTGAAGGCGGAGAAGATGGCTGAGACACATCATTAAGGCACCTAGAAGTCCGAATAGCATAAATGAAGCAGGTCCTAGTGGCCAACAAACTAATAAAGTCAATCATTAGGGATGGTGAAGGATGTCCGAGGTGAGGTCCACTAAATGAGAAGACCCACCTCAGGGCGGCAAAAAAGAAAAACAAGATGATTTTTACACTGAGGCTGAAAGACAAAGTGATAGCAAAATCATGGCTACAGGCATGTGAAAGATTCCACTGAGCCGAACCCATTCTGGTGTCGATCTTCATCAGACCCTTAACGCCAAGTGAAGCTAAGAAGATGAGAATTTGTGGGCAAGGTTGCTTGATAGATTAGCAGTGGCCACAAAAAAACATCGTCCTAGAGAGATCAACAACCAGGACTACCAAGTCTGCACCAAGAGAACAAATTCAAAGATACCAGACCCTATTGGCATCGAAGATTGAGGGAATGGACACTCTAGAGAAGTTCTATCCCCCGAAGTTTACCTTATACGACGAAAAGTCAGACTCAAGATTGCACATCAACCATTTCAAGCAAGTGATGGCACTTTGGAACTAACTTGATGCACTCATGTGCAAGGTATTTCCATCGAACTTGGGTGACCTCGGGCTGAGTGGTTTGACAAGCTCCCTGTAACGTCCATTAGGAGCTTCTACCAACTTTCCAAATCATTTGTGGCTCAGTTTGTTATCAACACCAAGGCACTAAAATGTGTTAGCCTTTTTTGACCCTTCGCAAGGGCAACATGAATCGCTTTGTAACTATAGAAAACACTATTGGGAGATCTACAACTAGATCGAGGAGTGCTAAAAAAAGCTTATCATGATCAGTTACAAGCTCAGACTAACCCCAAGTGAGAAGTTATGGGAGGACTTGACGTTCAAATCTCCAGCTGACCTCCAAGATCTCATGTCTCGGG
>BRYE01000011.1:10158426-10160926 GCA_030159115.1 Actinidia arguta var. hypoleuca | reverse complement strand
AACTTATGAAGTTCGCGGAAGGTTAATTATCAGACAGATAGGATTGAATAGATATAGTAAAGAAGCATTTTGTTAAAATTCATATGAGAAAGATTATCTCTGATGGATATCAAAATAGTTGTAGTCACAAAGTTATTTCAAATCTATCAATCTTAATTTCTCAAATGTATTTTTAAATGTAGACTTAAAATACAAAATAGATTTAACGATTATACGTCTTGAATAAGTGATTCCAAATCCAATCATTTTAAATCCACAAAATGCAAACACGACGTAACTATATTGGGAGGGAATGGGCAAGCAGGGGTTTAAGGCTGTGATGGAGATTCATCTGAATAATAATTTTCCTTCGAGTTGCATAGCTGATATATTTCCATGGGTTGTAACCAATACTTAATGGTAATCTCCAATGTTCTGATTGCCTCTATTAGGATGTCATCAACAAATCCAAAACTCAATAGTTGTAGTAGTCCCAAATTCTAATGTGAACTTTCATATTGGACATTCCTGTTGATCTACATGATGACTTCACCCAATCATAATATAGATAGCGACCTTATCTATTTATTTTTAAAATTTTCAATTCGTCTTGTTGTGGATAGTGGATTACAATACTAAATTAGTTTTTTTCAGGAGGCTAGCGTTGTTTTGTTGTAGTTTGGGATAGCTTTTGACTTGGTCGCTTTCTGATTCACTTAGCTAAAGAAAAAGATGCAAGAGTGGGTATAGATTGGTGGAGAAATATCCACAGATCTGCGATATTACCACATGTGGTGCTGATGTTATATGTTCTTTTGATTTTGTGAAGACTAAACAAGTGTTTTTGTTCAACTGATTAGGTTGGTAGATGCCCGCTCAGCCCAAAACTGTGCTTTTTAGCGCTTGGGAATGATGTTTAGGCCCATAAGTCTGGGTTGGGTTAAGCTCTTTAGCCTATTTAATAAGTGGGTTGGTGATAACTTTTGAAGCCCAGTTCGGCCTGCCCTGCCCATATATAATATTAAATATATTTTTGTTTATGTATTAGTTAAAATGAAAAATTAGCAAAATACATATAGTTATGTAATTTGAACTGTGTTGATGATGGATAATTCATACAAAATTTTGATCATATATATGTGTATATATTGTGATACATGTGCACGTAGTGTATTTTGAAATTTGGAAGCTTTCCTAGAGCAAATTAAATTTGTTCTGAAATTAGATTTGAAAAGGCCAAATAAATGGGTAAGTGGGCGAAAATGGAAAATAAAACTTTTTCATGGCTGGGCTTGGGAATGCGAAGATAAGCCCATTTATTTAATGGGCGGGATCTGGCATATATTATTGTATAGTATTATTAGCCCTGCCAAATTCCATCTTTTTTTTTTTTTTTGGACTAGGTTTCATCCTCCCAAAGTCTCGGGAGACCTATCAAAATCAATTCGGGAATGTTTATATTCTTTATGAACAACGAGGAAATAAAAGTGCAAGCATTGATAGATGAATCAATGTGCTTCGATAGACAAAACCAATTACATGTACAATATTATGCAGACTTTTGCCCATAAAGGAACTCTTGAAGCACCAAAAAAATTTTCTAGCAAATAAGGGTTGTTCGTGACAACAAGATCCATGGGATGGTTGGCAACTAGTTGTTTAGGATTAAAGGTAGCGCGGGAGCAGAAAAGGGGTCCACAACAGTGTATGCGGGGGGGACTAATGTAGTTACCATACTCGTATCAATCGCATAGTCATCAATGCATAGAAGATTGCATTAGTCTTTTCATCACTTGCACATTTGTGCAAGCGCCACTGGTTGCAGTGATCCAAGATCAATGACATTTATTGATTGACCAACAAGGACTTATTGGGAGTGACAGCATTAACAAAGATTCAAATCAACTGAAACGGGACTTACCGACACCACAATTTCTTTTGTTTTTTAATTACGATTTTGCCCCCTAACCAACTTACCATTAGGGACAAAAACCTTTCAATTTAAAAATTAAAATCCCTATAACATCATCAGGCACCCACTTCGAGGCCGTTACCATCGCCTGAAACGATGACAATATGTTGCCCTCTCCACTTCTCTTGTAAAGCTGCCAATTAACCTTTGTAAAGCTCTGCTTTAACCTCCTGTTTGAACTGACGAACGATTGTTGATCAAATTGTAATTGAACACACCCACTTGGCACCTTAGAACCGCACTAGGCGCAATGGACAAAATACTTGAGACTCAACTGAAAATTGGTTGAGTTAAAAAGTAAGTGTTACCACACAGCGTTAGTCCAGTGCAACATTTATGGTTAAATCTAAGATACAATTGTTTTTTAACAAATACATTCCGAAATAAATAAAAACTCTACTTTCCCACGTTATAGTTGAGAATCTCGGTGTCCTAGTTAACGAGAATGCAGAGTTCATATCGAAAGAAATTCCAAGGACGGACGGACGGACGGACGGACAAAGAGCTTATCATAAATTGCTAATAAAAATAAGTGAGCCTAGGAAAACC
>BRYE01000011.1:10125926-10128426 GCA_030159115.1 Actinidia arguta var. hypoleuca | reverse complement strand
CCTACATATCAAACAAACAATGCACGAAAACATTTCACAATCAATGCAAAAATGCAATGCAAGGTGGTGCCTATGTGATATGTGTTGTTCCCATGAATCCTAAGAAACCTATGAATGTTCAAGGCCCAATTTTAGATGACTAGTCAACACAACTAAATTTTCAAAAATAATGTCTAACATTAAATTGCCATTATAGTTTTTATTTCTCACTTAGGCATTTTATCGAACACATAGTGGCCATAGTCTAAACCTAAGGTCTCATCCATGAACTCATTGAACCAATGTTACCAAATTCCAACCCTGAACATCTATGATGAATTAGGAATGCATTCCCCTCACAAATTGAATAAATTGTTCATTAGGGCCTTTTGTCAAACAGTTGGTGTGCACATTTCAAAACTATATTCATCATTGAAGTTCAAGCCATGGATTTCTCTCAAACTTTGCATTCAACAACATTAGGGCAAGATTCTAACATCAATTGATAGAACTAAATATGTTTAAATGTATATGATTGTGAGATTATGGAGTGCTTAAAAATATCAAACCAAACTCTAGGTTTTATCTTAGCCATACTATTTCTTTGAACTAAGATATTAGGGAGTGAAGTTTTATCTTGAGATGATGAAAACAATGATGTTTGGAAGGCTTTGAACTACCCCTTGAAGTCACCCTTGAAATTGCCCAAATTGCCCTCTTTCTCTTTCTATCGGGTAATGTATGTGTGACAAACTAAAATCAATTGGGCTTGGCTTAAAAATTGCCCCTGGGCTCAGCGTTCAAACCTTTCCCAGGGCGTTCGAATGGTAAGTGCATTTTTAAAATTTTTAGTCTCAGCATTCGAACGGTGGTTTGATCTTGTTATTTAGAGTTCGAACGGTAAGTGATAAATTTAAAAATCCCTCTTCTTTGCATTCAAACCCTTTGTGCAGCGTTCGAACGCTACATTATAAAATAAAATTTGTCTGCCAAGCACCCCTCTGTGCATTCGAACGCTGCACAGAGGGTTCAAACGCTTAGTTTTCTCCCCCAACTAGAGATGAGCATTCTCTAAAATACAAAATAAATAAAATAAAATGACACGACAATGAAGAATGGGAAGAAAAAATAAACGGGTGACACAACACCCTCTCCCCTCAACTATGGATAAACGAACCCTAATTTGACTTTATCTAACGACGCATTGTACAACATACATAGAAGGTAATACTGTCCCACTTACTCAAAAGAAGGTGGATCACATAGATCCACGTACTCAATCTCTCTCATCTCAAGCTCAAGATAGGGCTTCAATCGATGCCCATTGATTTTAAAAATATTTTCATTTCTCAGATTCTGAATTTCAATTGCCTCATGAGATGAAATATGTCTCACAACGAAAGGTCCAGACCATCTACTTTGAAGCTTTCCTGGAAACAAGTGTAATCAGAAATTGTATAGACCTTTTGACCAACTTTGAAAGATTTATGCAAAATATATTAGTCATGCACAGATTTCATCTTTACTTTTGAGATTTTTGAGTTCTCGTATGCATCATTCTTTATCTCATCTAATTCATTGAGTTGCAAACATCATAATAGATCCGCCTCATCAAGACTCATGTTAAATTGGCGAATCGTCCAATATGCCCTGTATTCTATTTTAACCGAAAGGTAGCACGCCTTCTCATAAATAACTCTATATGGGGATGGCCCTAAAATGGTCTTATATGCTGTCCTATATGCCCATAATGCATCCACTAACCTTAAGGACCAATCCTTACGATTAGGGTTAATGGTTTTCTCAAGGACTTGTTTAATCTCCCTATTTGCAAACTTAATTTGGCCTTGTGTTTGGGGATGATAAGGTGTACCAACCTTATTAATCACTCTATATTCTCTCATCAAAAACCCTACGGGTCGATTACAAAAGTGTGAGCCACCATCACTAATGATATCTCAAGGCATTCCAAACCTAAAAAAAATTTATTCCTTTAAAAACTTGACCATAGCAGCATGATCGTTGGTACATGTCGGAATGACTTCTACCCATTTAGACACGTAATCTATAGCCACTAGAATGTATAGATAACCACTAGATAAGCTTCCTAAATGTTGGCATCTATCGCAAGATGTGCAAAAGGTGTGGACATCGTGAAACAAGGTGGGCCAATAAAAATCGCTTTGCAAGACATTTGCAGCCGTTTTACATGATGAAAAATGCCCACCGCATGCTTGCGAATGACAAAACTCAACTATGCTTTTCACCTCATCGTCAAGAACACATCGACGGACAACTTGATCGGGAAAAATACTTAAACAAGGGTATTTCCAAGAAAAATATCTCACATTGCTAAAAAACTTTTTCTTATCAATGTTAGACCAATGTGAGGGTATCCTACCAGTGGCCAAATAATTGGCAATATCTACATACCATGAGGCCGTAGTGTACGTATATGCAGTGATTTAGAAAAGTTGCTCATCCGAAAAATGTTCATTGATAGGAAGGGGGTCTTTGGCTT
>BRYE01000011.1:10113426-10118426 GCA_030159115.1 Actinidia arguta var. hypoleuca | reverse complement strand
GTGGTGGTGGTGGCGGAGGCGGTTGGATGGCAAAGACCCCTATGGTGTTTTGAGTTTAGAACCAGAACGATGGAGAGAGAGCCAAAAAAATTCTAACAAAAAAAATAGTATTTTAAGAGGGATTATTCTGGAGGTTAAAATTAGTATTTTGTAAAAGTTGAAAGCTGATATCATCAAAATATGTTAGTGGACTTAATGATCAACTACCGGAAGGAGGGAAAGTGCAATCTAACTATGAATTTCAAGGGAAGGCAGTGTAATTTCCAGAAGGTGGGGGTAACTGTATTAAAGCTAAACCTCAGAAGAGGTAACTGTAATTTGCCATAGAGATTTTAAAAATGACATCTAATTTTTTTTTTTAGAATTTCCATTTAAAGATTTTGGCATTCAAAACTATTATACTTTTTATGCCACTTGTATATTTTGATTTCACTTACCACCCAAAAGCTGATTTCTCTTAATAACCAAAAAGCTCTGCGTAGAAGTTAAGCCCCTTGTCGTCTTGGAGCTCTTTTTTAAAGCAAATACTCCGCCACCTTCCTCACTCTTGGTCAAGCAACTTAAGCCATCGGTATCTTTTATCCAGATCCATCAGGTTGAGATGATGTTAAAAAGTTAACAAAAACACACAAAAAGATTCAACAATAGAGGTTGGGTGGTGGTCTGCGGTGAAGAAATGGGGCTGGAAAAAATGATTTTTCAAAAAGTTCCGTATCGATGCTATTCAACTTATGCCTATGAATAATCGGATTTAACATAAGTTCACTTACAACAAATACCATCATTAAGGGGTATAATTGGGTCATTCACATACTCACTGACATAGCAACTGACGCGTGATTACACGCGTCGAGTTACACTATAAAAAGTATATTTTTCTCTTATTTTAAGGTAATCAACACTCACTCTTTCTCTCTCTCTTGAACCAGAGTCAAAGACTCTCATTTGCTCTCTCATTTCTTCGTTTCTTCAGTCACTAACTTGACCATTAGAGAGTCGTCTCCTGAACAATTCCAAGCGGTTTTTCTCACAGTTGTTGTCTTGTAGGTTCGGCCGGCTAAAGACCAGAGGCACCAAAAAATGTCTTGCAACCTTCGCTTTGTCTTGTTTCGATTTCTTACCACCCCACAATTGGCACCGCCTGTGAGAAATTGATTCTTGACGTGGTTAGGTTGGTTTCGATGGTTTTGAAAAGCAAAGTCGGTGCTAGAGGCAGTTGTTCGGTCGTAAAGGACTTTCCTCTCATGCCAAGAACTTCGGATGAGAAGGGAGGAGAAAGCCTTTTGGGCACGCTAAGAGGGTGCCTGTGGGCTCCTCTGGGCAAAAGACTAGGTAGTTAAACCCCAACGGCAACGAAGATCCGTGTGAAAAGGCCATATAGGTCATGGCTCTTCAAATGGAGGAGGTGAGATAGATTTTGATGGCCAATAACCTTAAGAAGCTGAATCGTCACCCAAGGTACGGGCTGTCAGACTTGACGTCGCAATTCGGGGCGACCCAAATGGCAAGAAGGCATGCTCATGCCATGACGAAGTGTAAAGTCGAGGTGACAGCCGAACTGTTGTGTCATACAAACATAAGTATCTCCCGAGCCTATCTATTTCTAGTGTGAAACTATGTCATGCACTGACTGTCAAATGAAATAAGGTGGAGAAAGATCTGAGGTACAAGATGGTAGAGAAGTCGACCGTCGCAGCGAAGTCGGGGGTTAAGGCCCCGGGTTAGTGCACATGGAACAACTATTGCTGAGGTACCAAACATTTTCACACCCAAGATTGAGAGAATGGAGCCTCAAGAGAAATTCAACCCCCAAAATTTACTATGTACGACGGGAAGTCAAACCCAATGTTACACATCAATCGTTACCAACAAATGATGGCATTGTGTAACCACCATGACTCACTAATGTGCAGGGTGTTTCCCTCGAGCCTAGATGACCTCGAGATCAAGCGGTTCGAGAAAATTTCCCATGGCTCTGTAGGGGATTTTATTTAGTTGTCCGAGTCTTTTGGAGCTCGTTTTTTTGTCAATACCAAGGCTCCCAAAGGTGTTAACTCCCTTATCTCAATCAGGAAAGGAAAGAACGAGACACTTAAGAATTACAACAAGAGATATTGGAAAGTGTACAACGAGATTGACGGATGCTCGAAAGAGCTTGCAGTGCTTAGCTATAAGTTTGATTGATGCTCGGAAGAGCTTGGAAGCTTATAAATTTTAATTATGTCAAACTCTACAGGTCGATTTGAAATCCGACAAATCAAATAAGTTAAGTGAAAATACTTAAGAAATTTAAAGATTTTAATTAAATATAATTTTCAGTATTTATTTTAGTCAATGGATATCTGAAATCTTAATATGGGAAGATTTAAAAATTTTTAGTGGACTGAATTATAATTTATGGAATTAGGATTCTAATTCAGGTTGAATTAGGATTTCCTAGTTTTATAAGAAGCTTATTTATTGACTTCTTAGGGTCCGTATTGTAGCCTATTCTCTATCTAGGATTAGGTGTGTTTACACATTATTTCAGAATATTAAAGAAAAATTGAGAGCAAACGAATTCGGTGTTTGGAGTCCACACTCCGTTAGAGTCTGTGCATAAAGGGAATACAACAGACCATGAGAGTTCGAGTTCGTGATCAAAGATATGATTCACTTTCGGTTTCGATTTTACTATGATCAAACCAAAGAGATCTCGTCGATATGATCTCTTATTCTACAGTTTATGATCAGATTAAAATATATATGTTCAATCCATAAGCACTATCTTGGGTTACGAGAATCTCGATTCCCAACACTCCAGTTGCTTGTTTCGTTTATCTAGTCTGAGTTCAAAACATGGGAATTTGGAATTTGTTGTCTGTATATTCTTTGCCGCTGAATTTCTTTTTTCAATTTGGATTTCATTGTTCATATGTCTCCGAGTGTCTTTAACCACTGACAATTTGCTATCTATATGTACAGAGTAATAAAAAGCTCAATTTTTTCAAATATGTATAGTTTTAACAATTCTGATAGTTCCAAACTTAAAATCCAATTCTCAATATGTTAGGAGAGAAAAAGGAGGCTCCATTGTCGCTTTCGATTCCTGCTAACATATATAAATGTGTGCTTGTAGTGCAACCATAAAAGCCTGTACAGGTTCTAAAGCATCAAAGCCTGTTCAAAGTCTCTTTACCAAGAAGACTAAGCATTATGTGGAAGAAGAGAAAAGTAGTTGTTTTGATAAAGCGTACAAAAATACCAAATAAATATAATTTAACGATGACTACGAATATAGAAAAAAAGTATCAAATAAATTTGTAATGCGAAAATAAATGAACGAAAGAGAAAATAACAAATAAAAAAAATATGCCAAGTTTTACTTGGTTCGGCGAATCCCTACATTAACTAGCAATCAAATGAGTAATAACTTTCACTAACGAATCAAACAAATACTCCAAAAAGCTACAAAAAGGAGAATAAAAAATCATCTCTCGAAAGCCTCACAAAATTGAAAATACAAATTATCTCTCAAACCTAATTAGAACCACACCAAAACCTTCTCACAAACAAATGGATCAAATATCCAACCAAAGTTTCCCGAGGGAGGCACCCAAGCAACTATCAAGTCCACCGAAAAAGAGAAAGTCTTCCAAATTTATAACTAAAAAATCTTTACTAAATCAAACTAATACTAAATAGAGTTCCTTATAAAATTAAATTCTCATAACAATAAAAAAATCTATGAAAACAGAATTTAAAAAATCCAAAATCAAATCAAAATTGAATTCGAGCTAAACTTGACAGCAGTTCCATCTAAACTCTGAAGTAGTTTGGTTAGTCCTCTAGATAGAGTAAAGATATAATCAAAACATAATGACGTGACAGCTTTGACGTTTTTATTTAAATACAAATCATTCTCTATTGGGTGAAATATACTGACCACCCCTGAGATTTAAGATTAATACACAAAGTACTCCTGATATTTGAGAAATGATAGTAACCTCATCTGAGACTTAAAACTTGTAACAGATTCTTCTATTTTACACTAATCACCCCTGAGATTCTGAATTAATACACAAAGCTCCCCTCATATCATGGATGAAAAATGAACAAATAGTAAAGATGCTTTGTATATTAACTCAGAATCTCAAGGATGGTAAGTGTAAAATGGAAGAATATGTTCCAAATTTCAAACCTCAGGAGAGGTCACTGTCATTTCTCAAATATCAAATGTGCTTTGTGTATTAATCCTATACCTCAGGGGGTGATCAATGTAATTCACCCTTCTCTATTTTGGTTATTGGTGTAAAATTTTCACTACCACATTATTTTGGTGTTATTTTTGCGCAAGATTTTTGTTGGGAAAGCATTTTTTTATTAAGATATCAGGATTTCGTTTTTTTATTTTATTTTTTATTTTTGTCTCCCAAAAAGACAATTTGAATTTATTGACTATTTTCGTGCTCTTGGGATTTTCTTTATGAAAAGAATATATTTTTTTTAAAACATAAAAAAGATATTTTTAAATTCTCAAAAACTATTTTATTAAAAAATAAATATGATATGAAATTACGGATTTTTTGTTTTAAGCACTTTTTGATAGATGTTTTGAAAAACTATTTCTGAAAAGAGAGATTAACGATTTGATTTGGTTCGATTTCGAGGTGAATCAATCAAATTCCGTCCTACATTCCTAGAAATCTAGGAGCCAAACCGAGTCATAAAACATTTTGAAATGAACCAAAAATCATAAAAAGTGGTCCAGTTCCATAATTCTGTGACAAAAAAAATCATTTTAATCAAAATACAAATTATACAAAAGTTGGTGGCATTTCCGATAATTTGTAAGCATACTTCAAGCTTTCATAATGTTTTTCAAAGGAGATTTGGAATTGAAACCAAACCACATTCCAATAAAAAATAGACCAAACCGTAACGGTTTAACGATATTACTTGCACAAAACTTAACTAGTAGCTAGCTAGAAGGAGATGTATGACATTTGTAAGGGATGAGA
>BRYE01000011.1:10095926-10098426 GCA_030159115.1 Actinidia arguta var. hypoleuca | reverse complement strand
TTCCATTGAAACAACACCGATGCACCATAAGAACTCTTTGATGGTTGGATGAAACCGACATCCAACAACTCCTTCAATTGCCTCCTTAGCTCCTCTAACTCCGGAGGAACCATTCGATAGGGTGCCATGGCTGGAATCTTGGCACCCACATCCAACTCTATGGAGTGATCCACCTCCCTCTTGCGTGGAAGTCTCTTTGGCAACTCTGGGGGCATAACGTCTTTATAGTCTTCAAACACCTTAATCACCTCTCTTGGCATGCCATCCATGGTGCTACAAAGTTCCTCATTGAGCTTCAAGGTAGCAAGGAATGTTGGCTCATTCTTCTTGAATCCCTTGGAGAGTTGTATTGCGGACAAAGTGTTGGCCTTCAATGTTGCTTCCCTCGCAAGTGGTACCATGCATGCACTTCCTTCGCCCATGATGCACATGATCTCGCCGAAGAGGATAGGGAATGCCCGCATTCCATCCAAGAACTCCATCCCCAACACAGTGGGGTAGTCATCCATTGGTACAACCGAGAAGTCCAATTGGCCACACCAATCACCAATGTGTAGCCGCACATCCTGAGCAACTCCATAAATAAATTGTGCCTCCGAATTGACAGCCTTTATCCACCCTTGCTCTTCCTTGAATTGAAGACCTAGCCTCTTAGCCTCCTTCACTTAAATGAAATTGTGAGAAGCACCAGTATCAACTAATGCACAAGTGTTGAAACCGCATACCTTTGCTTCCACATACATGGGTCCCTTCTTTGTTGCCTTGGATAAGTCCACCTTGGTTTTGATGGCATTGAGTAGCCGTAACGATCCCATTTTAGTCTCCTCTTGGCGGGATTCTTTCTCGCCATTTTGGATGAGGGCCAAAAGCTTCGATCATTTTGGGTAATCCCTCGCAAAGTGGTTGTCGTCGCATAGGAAGCATCTAAACTTGGTTTTTTTGCCACCCATCTTGTCATAGCTTGGCTTGCTCTTGTTATGCATGGGTGTTTTGTTGCCTCCATCCTTCGCTTGGCCTACATTGTCTCCCCCACTTTTGCCATGGTTAGATTTTTGAAACTTGGGCTTAGAAGAGGATTCACCTTTCTTGAAGTCTGTAAAAAACTCAACAATAGAGATGGTCGTTGCAAGGTCTTGTGATCCTCGACGTTGCACCTCAAGCTTGGCTCAAGATTGTAGCCCATCAATGAAAGTGAAGAGAGACTCCTTCTCGGACATGTCAGGAATCTCTAGCATGATCTTGGAGAACTCCTTCATATAGTCTCAAATGGTGCCCTTGTGGGAAAGACGTAGTCTTGCCTTGCTTCATGTTCCGAATTTTTTGGATAGAATTGCCTCTTGATTTTGATGAAGGATAGAAATCGATAATAAATAAAATATATAATCTTAATAAGAATGTAGAAAGAGGAGGGAAAAGTTTGACTTCTGCCAAAATCAAAGAACAAGAAAAATGAGAAGTTTGACTTCCGCTAGAATCAAAGGTTGAAAGAAAAGAGCACACAAACGTTTTTCTCTTTATTTATTATCATAATCTCTCCTTCAATCATAACAAAACATCCTTTAAATATAACAAATACTAACCCTAAAATAAATAAATAAATAAATAGGCCCAAATAAAATAGGCCCAAATAAAATAACCCTAAATAAAATACTAACAAATAAAATTGGTCTCATGGGCTATTACTAATCAGGTCCAGTGGGCAGTTCACTATCTAGCCATAATGAAAATTGGATAAACTTTCTTAGGTCTACGGCTGTAGACACAGCTAATCGTAGGTTTGGATCCGGTGTCCCCACCAAATTTCTTTCTTGAAATCATCCCAAGTAGCTACAGTGCAAGTCTTACGCTCCATGTCGGCGTGACGCCGCCTGCACCATAATGTGGCCGCATCCGTCTTGATCTTTTTATCTTTCTCATTGATACATGTAGCTTCAAAATATTGCTCCAAGCTCCACAAAAAGTTATCTAATTCTCTCGCATTTGTTGACCTATTGTAACTCTTGGGTCTAGGGATGTCAACTTTAGGAGGAGAGAAAGAAATTACACCTTAGTGTGATAGTCATCTTGCACAAAGACCCATCCCCTTTGACTTCCTTAATCTCCTCCTTAATGGCGGCTATTTCGGATTGGAGCGAGTCTTTAAGCGCATCAAGTTTTGCCTTCCATGATTCGGCCAATGAGTTGAGGATCCCTTGTATCTCCCCAAAGAACTCTTCATGGCCTCCTTGGAGTCTATCGATACGTTGGTTTATTTCCTCAACCTTATCCCATTCATCGGCCATAGCAAGCTCCACTCTTTGAAGTATTGCCTCCAAGGAAGACATAATGTCCACCAACTTGCCCCTTTTTCCCTTGTCGGTTGAGGGGAATGTTTCCCTCTCATGAACGCCTACATGCTCAGTGACATCTGAACCGGTTGCTGCCATTGCTTATCCTTCTCAAACCTTTGCTCTGATACCAACTATCATGGGCTTAATTCTTGAACACCTCGACCCATGTA
>BRYE01000011.1:10085926-10088426 GCA_030159115.1 Actinidia arguta var. hypoleuca | reverse complement strand
AATTTAATTTTTACACTATAACATGGTTAAAGTGGGCCCCATAAGACTAATAATCCTATCTCACCTTCAATATTGTTATCAAGAGTGGCCTTAGTGAAAACAAACTAAAAAATCTTATAAATCTTCCAGGATAGCAATTAAATAAAACAGTCTACTATCTAAATCCGAAACCCTATTTATGGAGCTGTACGTGAAGCATGATATAAATACCAAGGAACAAATACAAGTAATTAAATGGACAACTAAAACAAGATACTTAGAAACAAAATACGGCATACTGAATACAAAGTTATGCATTGATTAATTTGATACTGATTCACAGGACATAAAAGAATTTCCTTAAACCCTAAGCCAAACCAGAATTAAAGATTTTGTACTATATGCAATTATTCAAAATTCAATACTCCACGTGACGGATCAAAACAACATCTTCGCACATCAAACAAAAACCCAAAACCTCAAGCCATGAACGGAATTCATTATATTTACAAAATAAACAAAGAAACAAACATGAAGCATCAAGAGAGCGAACGAGTACAAGTGAAAAGTAGAAACTAGCATTGATTCGAATAATCAATTTTGTGGCATCCGAAGACTTACAAAAACACACACAAACACACAAAAAAAATGATAGATAGATAGATAGATAGATAGATAGATATACACACGTATACCTTTTCGAAGCTCAATGATTGAAGAAACCAAATCCAATGGATCCATTAGAATATTGCAAACACGAAAAAGAGAAATTCTTTTTTTCTCTCGAGGATTTGAACTTTCAGATTTTTGTTTAACTTCGCTACCACAAACCCTTGGCCACTCGCTTTGACTACTCGCTCGCTCGCTCGACTATGTAATTAAGCGAGTGCAATTATAACATTACTCATTTACCGGAAACAAATGCCGCATTGCTCTAAATAAAAGCTAACGAAAATGATTTTTCAAAGTGATTAACAAACTAACTGGAAAGTAACTATGTTTTTGTTTTGATGGGTTGATTGATATCTATGGTTACCGATCGAAGTTAACGTGAGGTCATTTTCAGTTTTAATTTTTACTTTATATAGCTGTACTTAAAATCTAAATAACATGGGGAATATTCTTTTAGTGACTGTAATTGGAGATTGTATTTTTATTAAAATCCAATTTGACTTAGTTTTTTTAAAAATATTTAACTGTTTTGGTTCTGAAATTTTTATTGTTAGAAAAAAAAATTCAGATTTTGATAAAAAAATTATATAATTTTTTAATTCTTTTTGACAAAAGAAATCCAAAGTGTTAAATTTTTATTCAAATTTGAAAAGAATCACTAAAGATAAAAAAAAAATAGTTAATTTGTCCAGTAATAAACTTTTTTTTAAATTAGATTTATTTTTTTATCCATTTTGATTTTTAAATTTGGAAATTTATCAAAAGATTTATAGAGCAACATTGTTAAAACAATTAATGAGCCCAAATTGGTTGGGCTTTATAACCAAAAACTAATGAAAACATTTGTGTATACAAAAGTAGCCGTTTCTCGTGCTATGCATGGGATTTTATTTTACAAATAAAAAAAATCTTAAATAATGTGTAAAAATATATTCCGTCAAACATTAGAGAAAATTTTCAAAAATATTATTTTTGTTTCCTATCATGATCACCTCCAAAAAAAAACTATTTATTTTTAGAACTTCTAAAGACAAGCAATATATATTTTCATATAGAGAAAAAAAAATGTACCATTTAATTGAAAATTATCTTACCTTTCAAAATAAATAGAAATTATCTTAACAAAAATAAATCTCTTATCGAGGGTACAGGATAGTTCTTATTTCTATGTTACAAGCCCACCAAACACATAAAAGTTACAATTTGAGATATTCTTTCCTCACGTAAATAAAAAGACTTCTTTTTTATATATATCTCAAATGCATTTCAAGCCTCCGTGTTTTCTAAAAACATTTCATTAGTTTCTCTAATAAAATCTTTTCAATAATACAGTACATTGTATACTAAAAGTTTTCTAATTTTTTTTCCTCACACAATCTTTAATTTAAATTTTCCCCCTTCCAAATTTACTGTAAGAAATTATTTTATATATATTTTTTGGCAATTTAGTTGTTATTATCCCAATAGTATTTCATAAATCTTATGTTTCTCTTAAAATGATCCACTCTCTCCTTCACCCTTATCACTGTACCCAAATTCATTTCTATATTTATCTTGTAGATGATTAAACTATATTGTAAAATATGGTGAAAAAAATTAATAAAATATAGTATCAAGTTAACTAAATTAGAGATATTGATTCCCAAGACATTCATCACTCATTTGAAAATTATATTAAAATAAGTGATATAAAAAATTAAAAAAAATTAATTAGTTGATCTAGCACCAAGTAAGAAAAATAAAAAACACAAATGCTTAAATTCCAGCTCTAATTGAATTCATGCATTTAAACATGTATGAATATTAACCTTTAATTTTAAACATAAATTTCTATTGGCAATCTAAACAA
>BRYE01000011.1:10078426-10080926 GCA_030159115.1 Actinidia arguta var. hypoleuca | reverse complement strand
CGTACTCCGAGTTATACTACTCCGTTGGCCTTCACTTGGGATCATTTTCAAGCGTACACGGTTGGCGCGAGTTCAAGTTTTGGCACCGTTGCCGGGGAGCTTTGCTTCGCACAAGTAATTGCAAGAGGCGTGCTTGAACACGAACCTCAGTCAATACAAATTTTAGCGGATTGCTTCACCATCAACCTACAATAGCGGAGGAATCGTCGGCTAAGGCCATTGGTAACTTCGTTCCATCCTTTTTGTGTTAGCATATTAGGATTTTATTTGTTTTTAACTTTTTAGGGGTCTAGGCATATTGTAGATAGGAGGCGGAACTAGAGGCGGCTAGGCTATTTGCTAATTGCTTATTGGTGGTTTTGCCTTGTATGTGGAGATTGGAGGATTGGATGGGTTGCTTTTAAATATTTTTGTTGGCAACGAAGTTCATATAACTATGGAGATTGGAGGTTCGGAAGGACTGTATTTGATTTATGTGTGCATTGCATTTGTATGACCTATTTTCTTAGAGATCACACACAGCGTCTTGTCAGAATTGATCCTTTGCGGAACCTTCCACCCGGCTTTTTAACTCCATTACCTCCTCGTCGGACTCTAACCAACTTACCTCATTTCCCCTTAGTGGTTGACTTAGGACCCATACCCATGGCAAACCTTAATGATTTACCGGGACCTCCCCCAGAAAACGAGAACAATGGGAATGAGGGGGGAAGTAACGTTGGGGAAGTAGAAGCCCAAATCCGTACCATGAGGGATTACATGAACCCTTTCAGGCAAATACCCACATCTGCCATAGTAATTCCCGCACATCACGCCACACTCAATCTTAAACCAGGAATGCTACAAGCAATGCCTCAGTTTCATGGCTTAGACTCAGAACAGCCATACACTCATATCTCAGATTTTGAGGTTGCATGCTCTCTTTTCCAAGATAACGCATGCCCTCGGGAGATTTTGCTCTTAAAATTGTTTCCATTCACTCTTAAGGACAAGGCCAAGATGTGGTTCAATTCATTGAGGCCTATGTCCATATTTTCATGGGATACACTCCAGGGAGAGTTTTTGAAAAAATTCTTTCCCGAAAATCGCACGGAGGCACTAAGACGTGCCATCTCTCAATTCGCACCGAACAATGGGGAGACTTTCTTCCAATGTTGGGAGAGGTTCAAAGATCTATTGTTCGCATGTCCACATCATGGTTTTCCCGAGTGGCACACGATAAACACATTCTACTCTTCATTGACCCCTCAATTGAAGATGTTTGTAGAATCTATGTGCGCAGGAACCTATCCCGACAAAAACCCCACTGAGGCATCCAATTACTTTGACTATCTAGCCAATTTGACTAGGGATTGGGTCAATGCCAACATGGCAAAAGATTGGGATAGTGCAGGGACTCAAAATTTCATGGGGGCTCAAAGTTTCACAAACAAACCCACAAACCCTCATGTTGGAGGAAAATATCAATTAGGAGAGGTAGAGGACCTACAAGCTAAGGTCACGTCGCTTACACGCAAGTTGGAGGCTTTGGAAACTTCCAAGGCCACTATGTCCATACCGGTTGAGACACCTTCATTGTGTCTAGTTTGTAATACACAGGACCATGACACAGCCTCATGTCTAGTCATACCGGGGGTGAGGGAAGCACTTCATGGCCAAGTAAATGCGGTTGGCCAATTTCAAGGGGGTTACCAAAATCAGAGGAGTGGGAACAATCCATACTCCAATACATATAACCCGGGTTGGAAGAATCACCCTAACTTTGGGTGGAAACAAGAGGGTCCTCAAAACCCTCAACAATTCCAACAACCCCCACAACCTTTTCAACAACCACCGCAATCATTTCAGGGGCAACAAATAAACTATCCCACACAATCGGCAAAATACCAACCTCCTCATCGGAGGAACAATGAGGACAACCAAGCGACCAATGACCTAAGAGCACTCACTAATAGGGTAAATAATCTTGAGCAATCACAAGGGGAGACCAACACGATAGTCAAAGACATCCACAAGATGTTGATGACTCAACAAACACAAGGGCGTTTTCCGGCCCAACCCCAACCAAACCCAAAGCCTGCAAACCTTGTGGACACAACACATGAACAAGCCAATGCCATCACTACCCTTAGGAGCGGAAAGCAAATAGACAAAACTATCACTCCTAAGGAAACCAATCAAGAAAAAAATGATGAGTCTTTAGGGTTTGGGCATGATCAAGAGAGAGCCAAGAGTGAGAAAAATGAAAAGAGTGAGGAGAAAGAGAAAGATAAAAATTCTGAGCAGTTGGAAAAAGCCGAGGATGCATCTGAGAATGTGAGCATTGAAAATTTGAAACATGCCCCGTTCCCCCATAGATTGGCTAAACCTAAGAGAGAGTCATTAAATTCCGAGATTTATGACATATTTAAACAGGTTCAAGTCAATATTCCCATTTTAGAGGCTATCAAACAAATCCCTTCATATGCCAAGTTCTTAAAGGACTTGTGTACTGTGAAAA
>BRYE01000011.1:10065926-10068426 GCA_030159115.1 Actinidia arguta var. hypoleuca | reverse complement strand
AAGTATACGGAATTAACTGATACAATACCACATTGAAAGACATATTAACACTTTTCTGTTTTTTATGTTTGTTTTATATTTGTTTAATTTTATTTAGTTTTTTATAAAATAAAAACTAAAAATATATTTGTGTTCACCTTTTTTGAAACAATTTAAAAAAAAAATTATTGGCGATGGTGGTAAAGACTGTGTTGGTGGCGGCGGCGGTGGCGGCGGTGGTGGAGCTGGTGGTGGTGATGTGGCGGTGTTGGTGGCAGTGATGGAGGTGGTGATTTTGTAAACAATGCAAAAATATATTTTTGTTATTTTCACTATTTTCAAAAATAGTGATAGTAATTTTGCCTTATTTATAATTATAAATAGCAACACAAATAAGTTTTTATTTATATTTATAACAAAAAAATATAAATTAAACAGTTAACAAGCATCATCTTAGAGTTTGTACAACAAGTTAATAGAAAAAATTAGCTTTGATTACAAGTGTACACGTGGCAACACCACAAGGGTGACACAAAGCATAGGAACACAAATAAAAAGTAAAAGAGTAATAATATATAAACAAAACATTCATAAAAATTAAGATCGCATATTTAAGATCAACAAATATAGTGAACATATGCATTTAAAATCACATATTTAAGATGTGCAACTGTGATCTCTTAATTTTTTTTTATTGTATTAATCTAATCGTTTTACTTTATATCAAGTGTCAATATGACCCTTCTACAATCTCTATGGCTGAAAATGAAAGAATAATACTAATACTTAATCTAAAGTACACGGAATTAACTGCTACAATACCACATTGAAATACATATTAACACTTTGCATAAGAGATTGATTGATACAATATAAAGTGAAAGATGTAAAATAAAATTTAAATAAAAATACAGGGGTACAAATTATAATTTACCCTTGTTCCCCGAACTGGCTAAACCAAACCTCATTCGTAGTACTAGTAGTAGTAGCAGTTTCGTATAAAACTAGTACTACAGTAGAAAGCCACGACGGCTTAAACTCATCTTTCTTTATTTTTACTGTTTTCCTCCTTTATGTTTCAACTTTTAGGGAAATGCTAAATTTACAACAATAGTTTACAATAACCATTTATAATAACGCCAAAACGACGTCGTTTTGGTGTTATAAACACAAAACGACATGGTTCCATTTAGCCGCCAAATGGATCAGCTAAATGGAACGAAGTCGTTTTGACGTTGTTGTAATTGGTTGTAAACGAATTGTTGTAACTGTAGCATCACCCCAACTTTTAACACACTGACACGAAAATAGCTACGTTTACAACAAAGTTTTACAACTTTGTTTACAACATTTCCAAAACGACACCGTTTTGGAACAAAAATTAAAACCTCCAAATCCCTCCCCTCCTTCCTCGTTTCTCCCTTCTCTCGTTTCTCCCCTCTTTACCCGTTTCTCACCTCCTCCACCACAAGCAACATTCTTCATCGGAAACCACCACTATCATTGTCACCCTTGCCGTTGGAGCTCAGGTGGGTCGTGTTCAGTGGATTCTCTAAGCCACTTCAAGCCTTGGGTCAATTTTGACATTTGGTCCGACTGGATTGAAGCGCTAAGCGTTGTCATTTTTCTGGATTCCCAAATCCATATATATACGTATTTTCTCTCTCTCTCTCTCTTCGAACATTCACTTGTTTGGGTGGCTCGTGCTAGCTAAAAAATTGATCTTGTTATTTTTTTTGAATTTGAGCAATTGGGTTTTCTGGGATGGTCTTCTTTAGATCTGATGCACATATGTTTGATAATTTTTTATCATATATTTGGGTTTTTTTCTTTTAATATCAATAGTTTGTTATATCTCCAAAATTACTCTTGTTGGTTTTGAATTTATGCAATTGGGGTTACTGGCTTTGTCTTCTCTCAGATCTGAATCCCCAGTTATGCAATAATCTCTCTCTCACGCGCACACACATTGCTATGTTTATGCATGTGCTTCTACAATTTTTTGGTGAGTTTAATTTGGAAGAGTTTGGATTAGGGCTTTTTTGGTGATTAATGGGATGCCTTCGGAGAAAGATTAGTTTCTTCTGATACTTGTCCTTGTGATATTGTTAAGTCATTTTAATTCAAGCACATAATTGATGTTAGAAGTTCATATCATTCTCATCAAAGATGTAAGATGCCACTGTTGCTAATGCCTGAACGAAGGTTACTGCCATTCAAAATTAAAGTTGTATTTCACATCCACTTTGTTTCTATGCTCCCTTCCTCTATGGCTCATCCAATATTTCACTTGTCTTTGAGTCCATGCCTGATTTATGGTTTTCTACAGTAATTTGGAAGTATGCATTATAGGTCATGCAGTACTTAAGAAAGACCCAGCTTGAATTTGTTAGTTAATTTCTGAATGGAATGTTATTTGTTTGTTTGAATTTCTCAATTAAATTATATTGGAGTATACCGTATTACTTATTTGATGCTATTTAGTTTATGTTGTTTCTTGTAAATTTGTTTGAGGATGTGT
>BRYE01000011.1:9990926-9998426 GCA_030159115.1 Actinidia arguta var. hypoleuca | reverse complement strand
TGACAAATCTGTGTGGGGAAGGATCATGGTTTGGTAGGGATGGATGGTTGAGTTGCATGGGAGGGCGGAGGAAGACCGGACATGGGGTGTTTAGTGGTGGTGAGTGTGAAGAGAGAATAGAAAATTAGTTTTTTTCTCAAAAGTAATTTCACTATGGGACCAAATTGTAATACAAAAATTTAAATTTTGGGGGTGCATTAGATCATATTTGTTTGCTGCCTTTGCATTTAGAAGCTCCCAAATAATTGAATAGTTCAAGGGTAAAAGTACAATTTAGAGATAAAGAGTGTACTAAAGAGACCTTGGCTCATTACCCGGAAAAGGATAGAAAAGTACGAGAAAATTAACTTTTTTTATATTTCTTTTAAGTTCAGTTATCAAAAAAATTTATGTGATCTTAAAAATTACATTTTCTACTAGAATACATTTTTCTCTAAAATGTATCACATTAAAATCACTAGACTTAACGTGGGAGGTTTTTTAAGGTTAAATTACACTATCTTTCCCTGAGGTTTAAGGCTAATATATTACTCCTACCTTAAGGTTTTAGTAAGCTTTCTTTTAATTAAAATATAGTTTAATGAAGAACCAATAAGGAAAAAAATTAATCAAAATATATAAAAAAAATATAGAGACAAAAACTAAACTAGAAAAAAATACCATTTTTTATTGCCTTTTGATTTAAGTATTGTTGAAAAATAAATAAATTAATATATGGTTTGTTGAAGTGGCAGTTATGATATTTTTTTTGTAACCATGTGACTAAGAAAATAATGCAATATCTTTAAATAAATAATATTAAAATTATAGAGGTTTTAATTTTCAACCATATAATCATAAAAAAAAATAAAAAAATAAAAACTATTTTAACCATTGAAGTGATACAAATATGAAGAATTGAATCTGATCCCTTCTCTTGTTCAAATTCTTGATGAATTTAGCCATGTCGCCATCCAAGTCTCCCGCATCAACCTTTTTTCTTATACGATTCTAAAGGACATAATCTTCAAACTAGAGCTGGAGTGAACTCTACTCAAGAGACATGCGGACATCCACCATCACCTCTGACTCATAAGTTTTTTGTCCTATTACTGGCGAGATTTCTTACGGATCATATATAGTTTGCGATGACTGTATTTGTTTTATGCGTGCGTTGACTGTACTCTTGTCATTTTCTATTATTTTAACTCCTAAGAGCTCGTTTGGATGGCGGATAGGAAGGGGGATAACTTTTAATTTTGTTTGGATACTTTTTAGAATATGTGGATAAGGGTGGGGGATAAAGAAATATATAGAGAGAAACAAAATGTAAAATATTTAGATATTAAAAATATATATTTTATTTCTATATATATATATATATATATATATATAAATATACATTTTGTTTCTCTTTATATATTTTTTTCTTATCCCCCACCCTCTTATCCCCCGGATAACTTTTAGTTAGGGTCTAGGCCACCCAAAAATTATCCACCTGCTGGGGGAAAAATTATTTGGGGGCATAAATTATTCGCCTCCCTATCCGCCAGCCAAACACCCGGGGGTAAAAATTATCCGGGGGAAAAAGTTATCCCCCTCCCTATCCCTCAGCCAAACATGCTCTAAATGGGTCGTGGTTGTGTGGTAACTTTGGAAACAAAGCTTCCATTTTACATTTGGGTACACTAACAGAACACTAGTAATTGTTCGTATTCATAGACACTATATTAAAAAAAAAAAGATTATCTTTTAGGTGTACTCGTTAGAGTTTTATAACCTAAAAAACATATAAGATATAAAAGTCAGATAGGAAATATATTGCATACATACACGAAGAGATACATTACTATAAAATAGAAAATAAATTAGAAAGTATAATAATTTTAAAAAAGTGTTGCTAGTTTGGACACCCTCGTAGATAATGTAGATAATTTGGAAGAATCCATGCCCCGAGGACACTTGACATAAAAAATATTGGGTAAATTATACAACAAAGTACATAATCTCATGCTGTATTTTTACACATCCACATCTTATATCACGTGAACCTATTTTTATGAAATAGGTCTAAACCAAGTTTATTTTAAGTTTAACAAAAGGGATTTCAGTTTTTTGAGAAAAATTAGACAGAGTTCCCCTAAAAATTGAATTAACGTAAAATCACCACAATTAAACATGTTAATCTCAAATTGGACAGAAGTATATTTTTCTACGTCATCGAACATGGAGCATAGGAGAAGAGTTTCTTATCTACTTCGCTTTTCCGGCAGAGCTCCATCCTTCTTCAACTTTACTCCGGTGTCAGAATAGCCTAAGTTCTGAGACTTCGAATTCTACCAATGATGGGGGGGTGGCTACCGTTGGTGAAGAATAAATAAACATAAATGAGGGAGAAAAATCAAGAATTCAAAATAGATGAGAAAAAAAATCCAAGAAAAAGTTATGTCTTCACCGAATAAAAAATAAATCAAATCATATAAACAACCAAAAAATCAAAATAGATGAGAAAAAAAATCCAAGAAAAGACTGATCTTCGAAGCCTTTGAGGCATCTGCTTTGGGTTCATCTTTCTTCACTCTTTTCATTCCTCATTATTTTGGCTTCCTCTGATTTTATTTTTCACTTGAACAAACACCACCCAAATCACTAAAAAATAAGCAGCAGAAATTAAAAAAAGTCAACAATAGATGTGGTAAAAAACAAAATAAAATAAATCAAAAAAATCCAACATGCTGGAGTGGAGGTGGTGTCATCGCTAGTTCGGTGATGGTGGTTTTATCGCCGAAAACTTCACTCCGGTGCCTGAACAATCAGTCTAATACTCACTTCCTTAAAAAATAAAACACAAAAAGAAAAAAAATGAGAAAGAGAAGGAACACCCGACCAAACCCCCATCTTCGTCTATCCCTTTCATTGTCGGCGCCAACGTGAGTTTCGACCCAACTTAAAAAAAATCCTAAAAAACCCTAACCCAATCCAAATTATAAATTCTAACCCAACACCCTAACACGTGGCCACTGGGGGAGAGAGAGAGAGAGAAAGATATGCTGGTGCACGGTGGTTGCGACGGGGTGGGCAGTGAGGAGGGGGAGGTTGTAGCGTGGTGTGGCAGTTGGTTTTGATGGTAATGTGAATGTGGAGGTGGAGGTGGAGGTAGAGGTAGAGGCGGTAGTGGTGGTGGAGCAAGAGAGAAAAGAGTGAAAAAGAGAGCTAGGATGATACCTGCAATAACGGTGGCGGTGGGTTGTAGTTCAAAACAGAGGCGATGGTGGGTACAAATAGAGAGAGGAGTGAGAGAAAGATATGCAGTACTTGTAATGGCGGGTGGCAGTGTTGGCGCATTGAAGCGGTGTTGGCTTTGGCGTTGGTATTGGTGTTGGTGACTTGCAGAGAGAGTGAGAGTGAAAGGGGGAAGAATAGGAGAACTGAGGGAAAATAAATGGGTATTTTTTTATTTATTTTTTGTGAATCCCACTAAAAAAATAATCAAATGAGTAAAAAATATACTAAGTTTTAGAAGTTTTTTGGATCATAATTTATATGGACCCCACACATTTGAGATAGAGATAGAAGAAGAAAGTGATATTTTTTTTTTGAAAAAAAATAGTCTCAGGTGAAATCTTAATCATTAAATTAACTTAAATGACTTCTAATCGTAGATAATTTAGAAGATTTAAAAATATTTATATCTTATATTATAGATGACTCTTAGAATTAAAAATTGTTCTATCACTATTAGAGGTAAAGTCTTGAAGAGAAACTGAAAGAGATTATACATGCACCCATTTGGATGGGTCCTTTTGAATAGGGGTGGCAACGGGGCGGGGTTGTCCTAATTCGTTCACGTTCCCGCCCTGATTAAGAAAATCCTCCCCCACTCCCGTCCCAAAATCGTGACAGGTTAGGGCTCAAAACCCCATCCCCGTTTATAAATCAATCTCCCGCCCCCGTCCCGTCCCGTCCCATCCCATTTAATATATTTTTTAATTATATATATATATATATATATATATTATAAATGGTACTGATATATATATGTATATATATACATATAGTAAGGATATTACGGTATAATTAAAAAAATATGAATAATTTTGACTATCTACATATAATCGGGGCGGGTTCGGGGTATTCATGGCCTAAACCCGAACTCGCCTCGGGTTACATTTTCCCCCCTATCCCGCCTCGCCCTTGTTTATCTAGACCCCAAACCCGCCCTATTAGGGAAAAGGAGGGAAGGGGACCCGATTTTTTGGATCAAATTGCCATCCTTACTTTTGAAGACTTTCTTACTTGACTTATCGTGAACCATGGGATTATTAATGAGGTTGGCAAGCTCTGAAATTCTGAAAGGTAAACTATATGATTATAATGTGTTAAAATAAAAAATTCACAAAATTCCAGAGAAAGAATCATAGGTCGGATCTGACTGAGAACGCATGAACTCATTATTATTTTAAAAAAGTATTCCAAATTAATACCAACAAGGTTTGACCCCTATTGTTTGAAGAGTTTAGGGTAAATTACATCATTAGTCTTTGTAGTGTGATCAAAGTTTTACTATGATTCGTATAGTTTCAATATGATTCGTATGGTTTCAATTTAAACAATTAAAAGCATACAATTTCAATTTTCTTTAATGGGTATTGACGGAAGGAATACATTGGGACTAAATGAAAATTATAGGGTTCTAATTGCTTAAATTAAACTTTAATCAAACTACAAGAACTAATAATGAAATTTACCTAAGAATTTATAGGGAAATGCTAATGTGGCGTCTATTTTTGCTTTTTGTGTTTCAAACTTTAAATTAATATAAATTTTGTTATAAATATTTATTTTTAATAAAAACTATATATTTGGAATGTGTTCGTCGAGATATATCAATTAAGATTCAAATTGAACATAAAATTATGTAAAAAAAAAAGTGTACCAATTTTGATACAATTAATAAAAGTGTAAAAATTTGATACGTTTGGTGCAAGTATGCAAATTTTGCTATAATTGGGCAAATTTTAATCCAAATGTGCAAATTTTAGTCTACATTGTGCAAAAAATATCTCAAACTGATAAAAATTTTGTTACCAATGTTCAAATTTTAATAAATTTGATGCAATTTTGCCAATTTTTGTTAACATGTGCAAATTTTGGCAAATACGTGCAAACGTTTCTACAATTATGCAAATTTAGATTTAAATTATGTGCAAAAATTATTTAATTGACGCAAATGTGCAACTATTTCTTCAATTGGACACATTTTGATTCAATTGAACAATTTTTTTCTACAATTGTGTAAATTTTGATTGACATTTTGTATAAAAAAATATTATGTGCAAATTTTGTTACAAGTGTACAAAATTGGTGCAATTTTGCCAATTTTGTATAATTGTCAAATTTTTGGTCTAATCGAGCAATTTTTTTGATAATTGTGCAAACTTGGCCGTAATTGGACATTTTTTTGTCCAAGTTTGCAAAATTCTCTATAATTATGCAATTTTTGGTCTTCATTATGTGCAGAAAATGTCCCAATTATTGCAAATTTATAAGATTGCAATTTTTTTTGTGCAAGTTTGCAAATTTTTACACTATTGTGCAAAATTTATTCCAATTAGTGCAAAAATTATTACAAGTGTTCAAATTTGGTTCAAGTGTGTTAATTTTTATTCAACTGTAAGAAATTTTCCTTACATATAACAAAAACTATCTCAATAAAAAACTAGAGAAAATTATAGCAAATAAATTAATATAACTTTTGTGGTAAACATTTATTTGTAATAAAATTTTATATTTGCAACGTGTTCATCAATATCTATTAAATAACATTAATATTGAATATAAAATTATGTAAAATAAAAAAATATAGAAATTTTGATACATTGGTATAAATATACAAATTTGGTACAATTGATGCAAGTGTGCAAATTATAGTCTATATATGCACATTTTAATCTAAATTATGTACAATATTTAATACATTTAGATAATTTTTTGTTCTAGTGTACAAATTCTTTTACAATTGTGCAATTTTTGATGTATACACTGTACAAAAATATATTCAATTTGTGCAAATTCTGTTATAAGTATGCAAATTTTGGTACACTTGGTATAATTTTGTCAATTTTAGTACTAATGTGCAAATTTTAGTCAAAGCGTGCAATCTTTTATAATATTGTGCAATTTTTTTGCTATAATTAGACAAATTTTTAGTTCAAGTGTGTAAATGTTTCTACAAATTATAAAATTTTGGTATACATTTTGGGGAAAAGTGGCACAATTGATGCAATTTTTATTAATTTTTATTGTAAGTGTGCAATTTTTTGTCCAAGCATGAAACTTTTGTACAATTATGCAAATTTTTATACAAGTTGACAAATTTAGAAATGTGGAGTCATCTGCAAATACATTTTGAGAAAATGACCATATATTTTAGTAAATAACTCAAAATTGTGCACCGTTTAATTTTTTTGAAACTAGACTAATAAATCATTCTAAATATGATTTTTTTTTCTAGGTGAAAGCAAATTTTAGGTGGAAATTGCCATCAATCTGTTTTTTCGAGTATATGCAGTGCTCTGCAACACATTTTCAAAAAATGACCATATTTTTTAGGATACAACTCGAAATTGCGCACCATATAATTTTTCTAAAACTAGACGCCTAAAACTTTCTAAATATATAAACTTTTAATTTTATTTGTTTAAAAGTAAAAACATTTTTTAGATTGAAAGTGCCCAAAATCTGGTTATCGAATCTGTGCACTCACATGCGATACACTTTGGATAAACGATCATATCTTTTAGTAGACTATTTGGAATTGCTCACCATTTAATTTTTTTGAAACTAGACTTATAGATATTTCTAAATATGTGAACCTTGAATTTTATTTATTTCTAAGAGAAAATATTTTTTAGGTTGAAGTTACCCTAAAATTTGGTTCGTGAGTTTGTGTAGTTCCTTGAGATAAACTTTGAAAAAACGACATAACTTTTAGTAGACAATTCGAAAGTGCTCACCATTTAATTTTTTTGAAACTAGACAATTCGAAACTATTCACCATATAAATTTGTCAACTTTGAAGTTTATTTATTTATTTATGAGTGAAAACATATTTTAGGTTGAAGTTGCCATAAAATCTAGTTGTCGAGTTTGTCTGTTTGTGTAGTCTCCTGTAACACGCTTTGAAAAAATGATCATATCTTTTAGTCGATAACTCAAAATTGTGCATCGTTTATTATTTTTTTTAAATTATACTCATAGATCTTTATAAATATGTCAATCTTGCATTTTATTTATTTCTTAGTGAAAACAGTTATTAGGTTAAAATTGCCCTAAAATCTGGTTCTATAACTTTATTTTTTAAAATGCTCTACTAACTTCGGATAGCTCTATAAGTTTGGTCCATACTCTGTGTTTCAACCCACGAATAATCATTTTAAAGCTTAGAAATTCTATTTTTTAACGGCACCAACCTATTAGATTTGTTGTAAATATAGAAATATGATCAAAATAGTGTAATTG
>BRYE01000011.1:9950926-9953426 GCA_030159115.1 Actinidia arguta var. hypoleuca | reverse complement strand
TTTAGTATTTATGTACTTTTATATTTCTTGATTATGAAGGGTCCTACTAGCTACCACTCAATGGGTAGTGCTTAAAAAACACAACATAACAAAAAATTCTAGTTTCCAATATATTTTTCATACTTTTCTACACACATTTCAATTTACTTTTTCCTCCTTAGCTACCACCCACTAGTTAGTGTTTAGTATTTTCCTATTATGAATGAAGTTCTTATGTTTCAACAACAACAACAACAACAACAACAAGAAGTTTTAAATCCACTTTACCCCTGTAATTTGTGTCAATGTGCGGATTGCACCCTTTCACGGTAAGAAATATGCACATTAATCTCTGTGATTTATAGACTTAATCGTACCATCCAATTTCCATATAACCTAACTGAATGTGTGACTGCGCCTTCAAATAGCAACTGGCGATCATTTTCTTCAAACAAGAAAACAATATACTTTTGTTTTTACAAAATATTTAAAATGCAATTGTCTTCTCCACTGAAGCTTTCCCACCTATAAACCCTCCATGCTCAAAACCTCACTTCCCCAACAAAACCCTTCACGCCATGAATTACATCCAATGTGAACATGAGAGGGAGAGAATATTGGACAATGAGAGTTTTTGGGCAAGAAAATTTAGGGATTTGTACAAGGAAAAATAGAGAACATAAACTTGGAAAGACAAATCTCAGTTTTAGGCGATCTAGAACTATATTTTAGATAATTGATGTAAGGGCATAAAATCAACAGTGAACATAAACTTGGAAACAGAAATCTCAGTTTTAGGCGATCTAAAACTATATTTTAGATAATTAGTGTTAAAGGGCATAAAATCAACAGTGAACATAAAATTGGAAACAAAAATCTCAGTTTTAGGCGATCAAAAACTATATTTTAGGTAATTAGTGTAAGGGCATAAAATCAACATCCTAGGTTCTATACTTAACTAGGTGAACGCTGAGCTCCATCCCCTGATGGGAGTTCGGACATGGACCTTGGGAGACGACCTCGGTGGCTTGTTTGAACCGATTTTGTACACAGTGATAGTGTACACGAAGAGACTCCACTGATACCCACACGACCAACAAAGTTTCCCATGATGTGACAGGCTAACCACCAACCATGTTATAAGAGCATGATTGGGTTAGCCGTCTACTCTGATACATTATAGGCGCGTCCTAGCATGCGCCAAGCTATCCTAGAAAATGCATCAACATTTCTCTTGTAATCAACATTTTCTCTCTCCACACTTTCAGAGCAAAGGAGTTTGTCTTTGCTTTCTTCTTCCTCATATTTTTCTGGTCACTGAGTTGACCGTCGAAGAACTATTCCCGGACCAACTCCTGTAGTTTTCTAATTGTTTCTGTCATGTAGGCTCGGCTGAGTAGACCCTCACGCACCAAAAACCACCTCAAACACAACTTCCTTTGTCTGCATTTGATTTCTTCTCATCCCACAGTTAGTAGTAATTAGTTATATAAAGAATCTGATTATTGATATGATGTAATTTGTCAAAAAATAAAAGGGGGTTTATTATGTTTTATGTTCTTAATAGGATTATGTGAAAGAAAGTTGCCATGTGATAATTTGGGGTGGGTGATGAATTGGATATGGTAAAGTGGGGTGGAACAAATTGAATTGAAATGGAACAAGTTTTGCTATTTTATACGTGGATAGTGCCTTTGTAACCTTTTACTAGTTTATCCTTCAATGCACATGGTTATATCATGGCAAACATGTAAATTTGCCTGGGACAAGGGTTGGTTAACTTTAAAGGTGAGACGTTGCCCTTTCACCAAGTACTAACCATGTTGCCATATTATCTTTTCTTACATGTGTCTCATTATGTTATTATGAAATCTACATACATTTGCATCAACTCCAAATGAGAGAGAGAGAGAGAGAGAGAGCATATATGAAATGCCAAACATATGATATTATACTAGAGCTCTGAAAGAAATTTGGGGTACATAATGAGAGAGCTCTATGGTAAACACTACAAAATCTCATTTTTGGTAATAAGTTACAGTAATTCATAATTAACATAATACATTTTTATCACTAACCAAAGTGATCATCATAACACAGCCATTCGTAACTGGCCCAAAATAACAACAGATCATCACCACAAAATACATAACCACACTACAAAAATGAATAACATACGGATCACAAAATTCAAAACTAGCCACAAAAATGCATAGCTTCGCAGTTCTACGTTATACACACATTCATAACTACACAAAAGTACACAACAATTCTCTGGTACACCAACGTGTACCATAGCTTTCTCCTTTCCATTAAGCTAAACATTCACACAAGTGCCGACCATAAGATCCAGGACTTGAACATACTGGGACTTGGCTTGGGTTAAAAAGTAGGGGTCAGGGTTGGGGCTATGGCTACTCAAAATTATAGTGCTTGTCGACAGCCTCAGAGACATCCCAAGTGCAACTCATTCCTTTTGGAAACTCAACCAAGTCACCAGCAGCAATCTCAACACCATCAT
>BRYE01000011.1:9923426-9925926 GCA_030159115.1 Actinidia arguta var. hypoleuca | reverse complement strand
GTTGACAGATATGTAAAATAGTTTTAAATCTATAAGAGTTTGAATAATAAAGAGATCACTTACTTATATTTTAGAAGAACACTCTGTTGAAGGGTCTGGATGTTAGTTTTTGGTTTTCTCAATGCATAAAGCTTCTGAACAATGAACTCAAACACCTGAAAGACAGACAATCGAGGTAAAAGAAAAAAAGGAAGAAAAAACATGGCATGTGAAGAAATTGATATTTATTATTAATCAACAAAAGATGTTAGCAACAGAGTTTCATTATATGAAGGCTCATACAAGATTATTAAGCATGCTATCCAAGATTAACACATGACACCATTATCAGATATAGATTCAGATCTTAAAATTAAAAGCAATAACATTATGTCTCTGCTTCTAAAGTTATCTGTTAACGTACAAAACTTTAGAAGGAATGTCAAGAGATAAAAGTATAAAAGTATTTCCTAAACCAAAGTTGGTAATCCAGTCAAAATTTCAGATCATGAGATAAAATATTATCCAGAGCAACTTGAATAAAAGCTAGGATTTTATTGGGATAACATACTCAACTAGTCAATGCTTGTATGGCTACTTCATTGAATTATTCATTGTATTCCCTCTATTCATTGTTTCCAGAATAATCGGGATGGTTTTGAAGATATGCTACAAGTGTTTGGAAGGTGGCTTCCCATACTTCACATTGTATTTCTGTTTCTTTTCCTTTGTGGTGAAAGAACAAACACGCAGAACTTGACTCCACCAAACCCTCCTCTTACTAGACAATTTCCCATTGGAAGAGCAAATCAAAAGCTGATATAAGCTACAAACAACCCACCCAAAACAAGAGACCAAAAACAATGGCTCCGGCATAGAAACAAAGCCAGTGATGAAGCTAAGGAAGAAACCTTCCAGAAAAACAATGTGGGACCTAGCCTACATGGAATATTATCCGCAATAGACTAAATATAAGAACTCATAATCAAGACGTGAAGTAATTCAACGCTACTCCAAAACAAACTAGGCACATGAATCCTTTTTTGTTACTCCACAGTGTATATTCAGTTAAATTTAACAAATTCATATCATTTTTTCACAACCACCTATGTCAAATTAGGTCTTTCCTACTCTTTTATTTGTGAATAAATAAACTAGAGAAGTCATAAACTGCTTATATACATAAAGGCAACAGAACAAAAAGACCCTATACACTTTCATGTACAAAACAAACCTACAAAATCCAGAAATTGATCAAGTGAGGGGTAAGGCTCTCTCTTCTCCCCACTATTCAGTTTTCTAGGAAAATAACTTTCTAACCAATACAAAGGACTGACCACACCATCAAAATGGCGATGATTCCTCTCCCTCCAAGCATTATGGGCTCATCGACCAACTCCTTCTCCGACCACTCCCAAGCTTTTCAAGCAATAAGCCAGGGTCCAGAGGTCGTCATTCACACTTATTCACAAACCTCGTGTAGGACTAGGTACAATAGATGAAAAAGGCCCTGGCTTTGCAGCAAAATTAGCCTTGCTCATGCTGATGGCAATATCAAGCATTATGGACTCATTGACCAAATCCTTCTCCATATCTTCCCCACTATTGCTCCTCTTCCGTACCTTAATGTTGCACCTTTCATATTAGACTAGTCTCTCAATTAATACTTAAATCTTCTTTTCTATTTTTACCACACTTTCATCTAAGTGTCTTCATCTCAGCTACACTCACTTTATCATGTGTTGTTTCTTTGTTACCCAACATTTTTTCATGTAAAGCATTGCAAGCCATATGGCTATTCTATAACATTTTCCTTTTATATTCGTTGGTACCCTTCACCCTCCTGCTATGCTAGGTGCACCCCTTCACTTAAGCTAGTCTATTTTGATTTTACAGATCACATCATCTGCAATCTCTTCATCTTTTTAGATAATAGAGCCTAGATAAAGATAATGTCATAATACGGTATATCTTCGTTTTAATTTTCACTTCTCTACTACCTCTCATTCTTTTGCTACTAAAGTCACATTCCTTATATTCAGTTTTGGTCCTACTTATTTTTTATTTTTTTTGACTTTAGTGCTTTTCTTCAAAATTCTAATTTAGTGTTGAGCATTCCCTTAATTTCATCCACTAAGACAATGACCCCTGCAACAATATAGAGCACAGGACATCATCCTAAATACATATCCCCAATCTATCCATAAGGAAAATAGGTAAAGCTCATGGCTAAACTGATGTAATCCTATGGTAGTTACAAACTCGCTTGTTTCTCTTGCAGGACATATCCCCAATCTATCCATAAGGCAAATAGGTAAGGCTCATGGCTAAACTGATGTAATCCTATGGTGGTTAGAAATTCACCTGTTTCTCTTGCAGGTGTTCTAATTGTAGTCACAACCCTATCATATATGTCCTTTATTGGGTCAATATACCCCATTCTCACTTGCTTTTTCTCTAATACCACATCGCATTGTATTTTCAGGCACCCTATCATAAGCTCTTTTCTTTTCTTAAACAT
>BRYE01000011.1:9913426-9918426 GCA_030159115.1 Actinidia arguta var. hypoleuca | reverse complement strand
TTGCAAAAAAATCGTGAGAATGAAATGTAGAAAGAAAAAATTCGAGGAACAGAGTTTAGGAAAGAGTTTAATAGCACCATGGCTCTGATACCATGTTAGATTAGTGATGAGATATGTATATATACATATGTATATGTATATGTATATATATATAAGTAGAGAGAAAGAGAGAGAGCTGAGAAGTGAGAGAGAGAGATTTGTATTAATGAACATGCTAGTTACAATGAAGAGAGGACCATATAAATAGGCCAATAGAAAAAGGTAAAAGACTAATATACCCCTAGGTATATACATAATTACATGAACAAAGTTTATGAAAAATCAACAGTAATCAATGCGCACAGATGCATAAGCCTACACAACAAACTTTGAGATTGCTTTCTGCCGATGTCTTTCTAGCTCAGGCTGAACATCTTTCAGAGCTTTTGAAGTTTTAACCATAGGATCCACTTCAACAAATTTCAGATTCTTACTCAAAATCTCAAGAGTTCTCATATATTCATCATTAACCTAAAGATGAATTCCAGAGCAGTTAGGTTGGTAGCTAATAATCCACAAAACTACATTGTATCAGTATTCAATGGGCAAAACATCAGCTCGTGCACTGTAAACGGGAAACCTACAAGCAAATCTAATAAACTGAATCGAGAAACAAGTCCACACACATGAAATACCACCTGCATAATTTAATCCAACCACAAATTACATCAAAAATAACTATATGCGGCACACAACCTAAAAATCTCTCAACTCGTGTAACTTGATTGTTAGAAATGTAGTCTTCCGGACACTAAAGGCACAAACAATATGCACGCAGTTATGGACAGATGTTTGTACGAATTGCAAGCTAATAAGCAACATTTTCCAGAAAATGCAAACAAATTAGAATGAAATATCTGCCACATCTATTTTTCTTGTTTCCTTTTTTACATGAAGAAATCAATTTATGGAAACTGATCTGAGAATGGGAATAATTAACGATAAACGTTTTACCCCAACTTTTCGTTCTGTCACATGTAGTTGTAAATCATTCTAACGTAACTACCCCTTTGTAATAGCTATAGCATCCTATAGTTTTTAATATACAAAAGCTATTATTGTCTAGAACAGCAGTAGAAGCTCCAACTGACACTCATGAGAAACACAAGTTCAAGCTGAGGCAACCATTTTATTTCATTGGAACATTTAGGCTTATAACCTGTCAACCACTCCCAGCATTCTCTGCAAGGAATGGAAACACTATTCGAAGTCCAAGGGCAGCTACTTTGGCAGTCTGTAACTATTGTCAAAAACAGGTTTAGTTCCAAACCTAGTCCATCACTCCCAGCACCTTGCATAATTTGGAGCAAGTACAACAGTTGATAATGGTTTTTTTGTCTTCTTTTTTGGTTTAAAAATAGCATAAAAGGGAATGTGTTGCATCTTATATAGTGTATAATTCTTGTTAATTGTGATTGAACTTCGACAATCTGCGAAAGGGAGCAACAATCAGTTATTTTCTATGCTGTATTATTTTCCATGTATATACTTGATTTCAAAGGTTACACGGATAGGAAATAGAGCCAATTGAACATTTTTCCTATTGTTTTCATTTTTCTCCTCTCTGTTACGTATCCATAGAACATAAACAGCATAAAACACTGTCATCTAGCTATTCCTGGTTGGTCACTTAGTTTGTATAGAGCGAGCCTGCGGATGTCAGGTGTGGAGATCTCAAGATGTTACGACATTTATCACAGGAATGAGAACTAAAATTATTGGTTGTTGTATGATGATTTCCAGTTGACAAGGAATGAGTGAGGGTCTTGAGAAAAGATTTTAATGATATCACTTTATTCAGTAATTGGCTAAGAGAAAACTTGAGTCCGGCTTGGTGTATGAACCAAGTCCGGACAGGTATACGGTTGTCCTCCCCCTCTACCCAATCGGCATCCTCATTAGAGTCTGGTCTTTCTATCACAACATCATCAGGGATGTTGTGGTCAGCAAAAAACCAAGCTAAGGCCACATCATCTTGAACCAAATATTGAGCCCGGTTCAATGTCATGTTCTAAAAGCAGAAACAAACGGTAAGAATGAGCTTAATCGCATGTCATAACGAGCGCAGACCACAAACGACCGAGTTGGTCCAGAATGACAACAGGGGACAAATCTCATTGCAGTAATCAAATCCCTCCGCCACCTAGGGTAACTTCGGTAGTAGAAGGATTCAGGGGACAAGCCCATCAAAAAACAAAAAATGGGTTAGGGGCAACCCAAACCAACCTAGACTGTAATTCAGAAGCTTGTAGCCTCCCATCAATGGCGGATAGGCAACTACAAGCCTCCTATCAGCAAAAAAATGCTCAAATCACATGATCGACAGATAGACAGAATCACCAACAGGCCTAAAATTTTTAAAAAAACTCAAGAAATGGAAAAGGAAAACTAAAATGCAAAAGAAATAGAAGAAAACTAAAATTCCCAAACAAAGAACTCATAGTGATAGACGGAAAGAGCCGATCATGACAGAATGGAATGGAAGCCGGTGATAGAGAAATGGCTGGTTGCATCGGAACGGAATAGAAGCCGGTGATAGAGTGGAATCTTGTAGCAAGACGGTGGCGTGAATTCTTTCTCTCTAGAAGTTCTTAGAATGAAGATATGAACAGTGATTGGGTAGGCAAACAATCACTTATATAGAAGTTAAAAAGGTGGGAAAGTCACCAAACGCGCCCTTAGGGCGCATCATTTCACGGGCTAACCATCCAAACGTGCCCTTAGGCCGCATCATTTTGCCGACTAATCGTCGCACCCAAACCAATGACAACCGAACATGTGGCAGCCCTCTAAACGCGCGTCCGAGCCAAACAAGCCCTAAGGGCAGGTGGAAAGACCTCTGCATTAACTAATTGAATCTCTAAATGTGGCACAACATTAGAGAAGGGTTAGCCAAGCTCAAAGGAAGCTCTGAACCCTGTCTCGCAAGATTGCCACGCTTAGCAAAACTTGGAAGAAGAATTAGCAGAGCTCCGCATGAGCTTTGAATTCCGTTCCACGAGGTTTGCTAATTATGCTAGGCAAAATTCTAAGGGTAGGTTAGCTGAGCTTAAGGGAAGCTCCGAACCCTGTCCTGCATGATTGCCACACTTAGCAAAATTTGGGGTAAGAATAAGTCGAGCTCCGCGCGAGCTCTGAATTTCATCCTGTGAGGTTTGCTAAGTATGCTGGGCAAAATTCTAAGGATGAGTTAACCGAGCTCAAGGGAAGCACCGAACTCCGCCCCGTAAGATTGCCACACTTAGCAAAAAAATTTAAGAGTTAGCCGAGCTAAATGCGAGCTCCGAATTCTGTCTCGCGAGGTTTGCTAAGTATGCCGAAAAAAATTATAAAAGTGGGTTAGCCGAGATCAAGGAAGCTCCGAACTTTATCCTGCAAGATTGCCACACTTAGCAAAATTTTTTGGGAGAGTTAGCCGAGCTCTATACGAGTTCCGAACTTTATCTCGTAAGGTTCTCTAAGTGTACTGGCAAAGTTTTAAGGGTGGGTTAGCTGAGCTCGAACGAGCTTCGATCTCCGTTCCGCGAGTCTGTTCAAGTGCACTTAGCCGAGCTTTGAGTTAGTTCTGAACTCTACAATTATTTAAGTATACTTAGCAAAGATTTTTAGAAATCTGGCCGAACTCAATTCAAGTTCCGAGCTGCCCTACAAATTCTTCCTAAAGTATACTTAAGGGCACGCAAGGAAGTGAAAATTTGGCGATATAAATAAAATTGCAAATGAGGTTCCAACAGAAAATGTCATTCATTATAGAGAATCGTTCAAGTAACAGCCTATTTGATTACAAGACTATGCAACTACAAAATCTATTTTAGACGGACAACCGAGCTATGCTGGAGGATCTTTGTGGATAGTTGCATGGAGAACGGATATGATCGACTAGGAATTTAGTCATCTAGAATAAATCCATGATTTGACTTCGCCCTACGGAGTAGATGTTGCACGGAGATGTTTCTTGACCAAGATTAAGCCTGCGGAATCACATGCCGACAAGGGCGAATGTACGGACCACTCGCTGCTCGTAGCAGATTGTCTGTCATCTACAAGGGAGCATTTGCTGCTCGCAACCGAGTTGTTATTAGATACAAGAGAGCACTTACTGCTCGACATAGATTGTTTATCAACTACAAGAGCGTTCGTTGCCTTGAATGATGATTTGAGAAAACTATCTCGAATCGGAGCTTGGACGGAGAGAGAACTGGTGTAGAGCTAGGATACCTCCTCCCCAATGTCGTAACTGCTCGTCCATGGCGAAGGAATGAGCTTTTTGCGCCTGGAGTGGAGTAACCATCCAAAAGCCAAAGAACAATTGCCGGCGATCAGATGGCAGCTGTGAATAGAGAAGACTTTCATTTTCACTTTGAGGAAATCCTTCAAGGTCCTACATTTAAATAGGGGCAGGTGGGAGGCGAAAAGACCGCAGTCACATGAAAGACGAAAGGCCCATCATTAAGACGGAAGGCAAAGAGACCGTAGTTACACAGAAGATGAATCACCCTCCATTAAGTGGGGGGCAAAGATCTTGCAGCCAAAACGGAAGGTGTAACAACATCGATCGAGAATGCAGAAAGGTGGAAAAGAAATTCACACGCGGGCAACCACTACCGAAATTAGCTAAGCTAGAGCGTATCTAGTTCACATGACCTCATCAAAGCATTAGATCAACACATGCGAACTGAGGGACAATCATATGGGGGAAAATATACAAAGATAGAATCTGGCCTTGCTAGGGCGTGGGCCTCTGACGAGCTACCACTCTGAAGTAAGCTCGGTTAGCCTCCGCTCCAGAGCTCGATGCCGACACTATTGAACATCGGCAATGCCTGAGCTAAGGCCATTGTTATCTACAAGTTATCGCTATTTAGCAAGTTCAGAATAATAACCGCGTTATAGCTTGGACAAAGGGCAACGACCGATGACAATCCCGAGGGATGTCAGGGGACAAAAGGTGACTTGCACAT
>BRYE01000011.1:9833426-9835926 GCA_030159115.1 Actinidia arguta var. hypoleuca | reverse complement strand
TTTTGTTGTTTTTTGTACTTCACTTTTTATGAATATCTTTAAATCCGATCAACCAGTCCAAATGTAATGCTAAAAATATTATCACAAGTACTTATGAAATCTCTAGCACACATATATGTTTCTATAGACTTCGAGATCTGAATTTGCTGTATTTTACATACTACAAAAATTTCAAGAAGCCCTATCTTAGATTTTCAACCGAGTGTGGAATGCAAAGTATGAACGAAGAGAAACATATTGTGACGTCGAACAAATGAATTTTTAGCAGGATTCTCAATAGTGTTAGTTGATTGGCCACAACGATAGCAATTATCCATGTAGCCAAAGTAGTAGCGCAGTCCTGAAACGGAAAATGAAGGGTACTTATGTATATTTAGTTTTTATGCCTCAGAGGTTACTCCATCAGATAAATACATCATTCTGGTTGTTTTTCCTGCACAAATTTTCTGAAAGAATAGCATTTTCCTATTTAAAAATAGGAAAAAAATGCGCTTGGAAAGATCACGTCTTTGTACCTGGTTGTGCAACAGAATTTCAGAAATGCCTTGGAGGTGTAGTCTATAGCAAAGGAGTTCTTTGAATTGATATTTCAGCTAACAACATATCTGTCTTGTGCATAACCCACGAAATGTTCCCACAAATCATTAAATAAAATGCTAGTGTAGTATGCCTAGAGAATATAGGAAAACGAATAAAAAGTCATGCCTTTGTGTTCTTAGAAGGCATCATTCTAACCTGTTCCAAAAGACTACAAAACCTCTAACTGTTCACGCAAGTTACAAGTGCCAAACTAAAATAGATTAAACTTCTCAATAGTGATTGAAGCATGTTGCATAGTCCATAACCCAACCAAGTTACACTTGAAACTCACATTGCAGGCTCGTTCTTTAATTGAGGTACATTTCTACATAATCAAATCATAGTGACAGGAAGCCTGACTAAAAGAACAATTTTATGCCAAGCACCTTTCATGTTTGATGCAAACTCGTAAATCAAGCGAAACTTCAAAGGCTATCTAAGGCATCAATCTGAGCTTGAAGAAATATTGAACTTATATAAGGTCAGTTGATCAGAAGCAACAAATAGTTCTTTTCTTCCCGTTTTCTCAGAGACCGAGTGGAATAATAGCTAACAAATAGAAGTTGACAACTGAAAGAAATAGGTAACGAAAGGGTTAGCAAAATCACAAATGCTAACGGATGTATGCACTAGTATGTGGGCTCGTGATGTTTGATTACTCACAAAAGAAACCAAAGTACTCGATCATCACTGATCACTAAGAAATAGAATAGATGTTCCTTTTCCCTAATACTCATAAATTGATGTTCTTTCTCTCCCGTTTCCTCAGCAACCAAGAGGAAAATAGGTAACAAATGGGTAACGAAAGGCAACGAAATAAGTAATCAAATCATCAGTAAAATCACAAATGCTAACGTTTGTACATCATTATTAAGTTGGTTCCGTGATGTTCGATTCCTCTCTAAGGTGTCTCCCTAATTTTCAATCGTCGCTAGTGTGAAGAATTAGAAGAGAAAACGAAATCAATCAATTCAATACCCAAGGATTTCATTCCCTTCAACAGCAAACAAATCCAATCTAAGAAGACATTCCAAAATCAAAGCCCATCTTCTCAACTTATTATCACATTTTTCTCGGGAAAAAAAAAAGCTTCGCACGAAAAATTTTCCGTCACACGAAGATATAGAGAACGATAACTGTAGAAGAAGAGAATAAATAGGATTAAGAACTCACCGACGTAAACGGCGCAACCGGCGTTGGCGGACGACATGACAGAGAGAGCCCTAACCTCCGAACGGTCCGTTCTCAAAGACGCTTCTATTGGGAGATTTGGGTAATCTCTGAGACTGCTCACAAAAATATAAATGCAAGGAGAATGATAATTCGGCCCCTTTTTTAAGATTTAATACCGTCAAAGTATATAAGCAAAAATTTAATACTAAAAAATGATACACGTAAAAAATATTCACAAACCCTTACTCCTTTAAAATTAAGGGTGAAATACAGACTTTTTCTAAGTTTCGGATTAATACAAAAAACACTCATGACGTTTAAGAAATTACAATGATCTTCTTTGAGTTTTTAAAACTTGTAACAGATTCCTTTATTTTACACTAACCAATCTTAAGATTCTGAGTTAATACATAAAGCACCCTTGACGTCAATCGTTCGTTAGCAAGATTGATTGTTCATCCATAATGTCAACTGAATAGTAGTTGGAATACCATATATATCTTCTTTTTTTTATAAATTTACTATATCCACACAATGATGTTAATTGAATAATCAAAAAATAATAATATTTTGGATATAAGGGCATTTAATTTAAGCACATGGACAATACGTGATCGATTTTTAATCACTATTTCAAACAGATTAGTAACGAAAATGGTATAAATAATACAATTAAATAGTTAATGGTCAATATGATTCACTTTTTGGTCATTCAATCAACATCCTTGTGAGGTATATATTAACTTTA
>BRYE01000011.1:9808426-9820926 GCA_030159115.1 Actinidia arguta var. hypoleuca | reverse complement strand
GGTTGCTGGCCTAAAACAGGGCTGATGGAAAAGCAGCCCAAGTCCGTTTTTTCATTATTGACTGAATTGTAGGAGCTTGAACAATGGAATTAAAAGAGGGATCCCGTTGACAGATTGGATTCAACAAAGGAGAAGCAGGAGACACGAGTACTGCTCCTCAAAGCACTCAGATGTGATTGAAAACGAGAATTCAAGTTATGAGTTTTTAAAACATTTCCTTCTTCACATCACGTGGAAACTATTTTAATATTCATTGTGTGAATATTTACAGCTCATCAAATATTCCCTTTTTAGGAAAATAATCAACATCATTTCACCTCAAATATTTGTTTAGAGCTTGTATTGTACCAGCAGTGCCTCAGTGAGGTCGCTTCCAGGATATGTGATGTCTGATCAGAGTAGTGCAGGAGAATTTCCCCTGTTGCACGTGCGGTCACTTGCACCTGGTGGCGGCTGGGTTTAGCATTTAATCGAAACCTAGATTATCGTAAACATGAGAAATCAAGGCATTGGCAATGGTGAAAGTCAAACTAAGGTGAGGAGGAGACGACAAGATCCATGGGAAGAAATATCCTTGATATGTGTTCATTTTACACGCTTGTTCAAAGATATTCGACACAAAATGCTGAAGGAAAAGGTTTCAAAACATGGTAAGGGGATTCGAGGGAATGATATTGGGTTAGGGTGAGTGTTAACTTGTTTATCTGATCCTTAATGCATTGTGAAAGGCCAGATCTGAGTTTGTTTATATTTTATGTTACATATAAACAGTTACCGGATTTGGATTAAAGTTCTTTGAGCTATAAAATATATTGTTTTGAATGTTGATTGTCATTTTGAACATGTGTATATTCCCTTTGAGCTTTAAAATACTGCATTTATTTCATATATTGAATTTGTAAGAAGTATGTCTGGCAATGGATTGGATCCAATTTGGATTGGATTCAAATCCATTAATAAAAATTCAGTCTGAATATCTATATAATCTGAATCTGGATGATCCCTATTTATTGAATTCGGATCCGAATTCGGAATTTTGAACCTAATCTGAGAAATATTTATAATTTTTTTCTTCCATTTCAAAAATTTCATATTTCTTTGGATATTTTTTTTTTAAAAAGAAGGCAAAAATGGATTAGAGCGGATATCTATTTAAGTTGAATTCGGATTCGGACATGTTTGTGATCGGATCGTGTTAAAATTTTTACAGATCCGATTTGAATTCAATTCATCGACAAGCATATTGTAGACTCATGGAACCTCCAGCCTACTTGAGGATTAAGGCGAAAAAGTACAATTGAAGCCCTCCATTACTTTTGACAGTAGGAATTTAAACTACGTTTTACTTGACATGGTTCTTATGGAGAGAGCGGGGAGAGAGCGATTTGGCTGTAGAGAGATAGGGGCCCCCCTTTTGTTTGCACACCGCAGTTTTCTCTTCAAATACCACTCTAATCATATTTCCATCCATTTTTGTAAAAAAGATCATCTTGATCCATATTTTTTTTCTCAAAGAAGCGGCCCATGTGGAGCCAATTATAGAAACTTTATACAATTTTTTTATTTGTATGAATCAATTCTACTGATAACTAAATGTCCATGTTTATGGTCCCCTAAGAGCATTTTCATTACAAATGTTAAGATTTTGTATTAAAATGTCCACATTGGCAAAAGTGATACTCAATTGTTAAATACTTTACTAGCTAGTAAGCACCGGCAAGTTTCACTACACAAGCTAAAAAAGAAATAGAAAAAGCAATTGAAATTGAAATAGAACAAGCCAAAAAGAATTGTCGAATATCTTGCTACTTCTATTTCTATAACAGAAAAGAAGCGAAGTAAATCTCTCAAACAACTTGAGATCACAAGCAAAATATAAAGCGGCCAAATTTGTTTGAGGCCGAAGACAAATTTTGGAAATAAATTTCTAAATTTGATGGGTTCGAGTGTTTGAGATATATGTTAAAAGGGAAAAATACTCATCGATTCTTCTGCTCCTTGGATTTCTAGGTAACAAAAAAGAAGCAAACGAAATCTGCCAAAGACCTGGAAGAGTCTGGTTTTATGTGAAAGTCAAAAAGGAATTCAAATAATTCCAAGCCTTCCATTTTTGTGAAGGGAAAAAAAAAGAGACCAAATTAAATCTTCTTAAATGTTGAACAAATGGATGGAGATGCATATTTTGAATTTAGGGTTTTTATTCATGAAGTAAGACGAGTGAAGATCAGAGGAATTGAAGCGCCAAGCGAAGATCAGAGGAATTGAAGTCTGTGAAAATATTGCGCGTTGGACAACAATGGCAATCGGAACAATAGCAGGCAGACGAAAACCATCCAAACAATCAATTGGAGGCAACAGAAAAACATACAAGGTATTGTAAGCAAACTTAATATATGTGGGGAGGCTGTTTTGACGGTGGATGATTTGGAGACAAACCTTCTTTCATCAGTGCTCAGAATCGGTCTATCCCGTGGGTAAACAAATCCGTTGAATTCGGTATTGCCTGGGAGCAAATTATTTTCAATAAGATCTCGGTATTATGTTGATTTTAAGAATTGGTGGTAGGTCAGCCAAGTTTGGAGTACTTTTGTCTTTCAAATCCCTTGATTCTTTGAAATGGAAAAGACTGGTTGAGATGGATACGCAGATGACTCATAAGATAGATGGAGCCTTTTTTCCATTGGGTTATGAACCGGTGTCTGTTCGGTGGTACTCTACGCCGTACGGTTTGACAATGTATGTATATAAATGAAAAGGATATTTTTAGTATTTAAAAAGTAGACAAACACATTCACTTCCTTCGTTTTTAAAGATGAGTATGGATAAAATGAATGATCATCTACATTCAAACTATAGTTGCAAAAATTAACGAATCTTCATTTAACCAAGAGCATCTAAGTTCAGAAAATGGGTGCTTTCAAGCAAACTCAACAAGGAGCAATTAGACTTAGTAGCCCGGCCGATCAGACAGAAAAGTCTTACATTATGGTTAAATAGGGTCGGTATTAATGTGGTCTGTCTTCTACATGATTTAATCACTTTTTAGGACAGGGTACTTCAGCAAAATTCGTTAGCTGTTGGAATGGGTCGGCAGTGTTGATCCATAGGGAAATCAAAGCAATCTAATTCCTTTAGCGAAGCAGATATCAGTTTCAGTGAACTTTTTAGAGCTTGAAGCTTTGTTTTGTGGATTGTGGCACAACAATCGGACCCTAGACGTGATGCCTGATGTTTTCAGGAGTGATTCCTATATGGTTATTGCTTCCAGATGACGGTTAATACAACCCAGTACGGCCCAAGAACATCCCTATAAATTATTTGTCTTCACCTCGAAATCTTTACCTTTTGCTACCATACACAAACCCTTCAATCTTTACCTATATTTCTATCAACTTCAGCTACAAAATACAACTGAGATTAGAATAAAAAACCACTAATTTATGAAGCTTTAAAATTTGCTACTGCTTATTAATGGAAGAAAAAATGACATTGTGTCAATGGGGCAACATACAGCAATACATCTTCTTGACATGGAGCGAAATCATGATAGGACAATTTTGCGTATCATCTTTGATTGAATCAGGGATATGAAGATTTGATTTGAAGGAAAACATTAAAACCTAAACACAGAAACTACCAGCAAATCATTTGCAATTCCGAAGTCCAACAACGAAACACACAAAACTGCAACCAGTTAGTCTCCTTTAGTGGGGTTTGGGAGGGGAACATTTGGGTACAGATCTTACTTTTAGCATTATAGGCATAGTGGTTGCCCACAGGTTTGAATCCATAAAATCAATATTAATAGGTTGAGGTTTAGCCACTAAACCAGTTGAAATACCATACGTTTAGATGCAAGAGAAATGAACACCCTGTGTGAATACCATAGTTATGATGTGTTTCTAGACAACTTACGGGGAGGATAGCATACAGCCCTTTGGTTGGTTGTTGTAAAATATCGGTCTAGAGAACAATAGCACGTGTTATTGGCAAAAATAGATTAGGGACTTTGTCCATAATCTCAGTGACCTGTATGGTAGTGACCCTCTCAGAGTACCCATTCCACAAAATGGCACCTCCAAACCTAAAAGGATCATACGAGCGGAGGCAAAAGGAGAAGGATGATATACTTCAAGGGTTCCACATGAAAAACAATTTTCAAATTCAAATTATAGGAAAGGAAATGAGACAAGGTGAATTATTGCAACATGCTATGTGATAAATGTATGCATTTTCTGATAGATGAATAAAAAAGCGGAAGTGACAGTACAGATAATGATAATGAATGTTTACCTCAAAAAATTCACCCAAAAATAAGGAAAATATAAACATCAATTCCTCCCACCCATATTTGCATCCATATAAGACTTTCGAAAAAATTAAAATCCATAATCATATCAATTTCAGATTGCACACAACCCATGGCCAGTTGCCACACAAAGCATATATGTGTGTGCATGTAAGCTTCAAGAGAGAACTAACATACCAGTACCGCATCCAAAGGTTCAACTAAGTCAACCGAAGGGATACAACATTTCAACAAGAAAATAGCACAACATACCTTGAATAGGTAACTTATCGACTCTGATGAAGGACCTTTATTACGCCAATGGAGGAACAATTCATTTATCCAACCAGTAAGATTAAAAAACAGGGGCATACACAAATATACAACAACTTTATTCCACATTTGAGACCTATTCAGGATGCACAAGATAAGAAATAAAATATTTATCTATGAGAAAGTTAAACAACATAAAAGGAAAGGAAGTTGAATGACGTAACAAATGCATAACTAACCTAATCGTAATAATGGATATGATGAAACAATTTTCTGGAATGATACAAAGAATTATAGCCATAATAGTATGACCTCATTGAATTTAATGGAACATCTAGCTCTTGACGTGGCGGAAAAAAAAGAAGAGGATTTATCCAATCAACCCTAGACACAAAGCTTAATTTGGTTTGTTTGGTGGAATACATACCAACTTCAGACACATAACTGAATTGAAATTCAAAGGAAGTAGTATTGAGAGTAAAACAATAGAAACAATGGTAAAAATACGGTTACGAAGTTCAAACTATATTCAACCCCAATAATCCGTTTTCCAACCAAGGCGTGCCCAAAAAATCAGATGCTAAGTTCCATCATCATCCTAATAACACCCCTTGCAAAGCTCAAAATCATAACTTTTGGGGAGTTTTCACAGCTAATCCCAAGTAATAGAACCATATAGAATAAAAAAACATTAAGGATGAATTTTATAATTAGCTAAAGTGAGTGATAGAAACTTTAGTAGAGTTCGTAGCAACTTAAAAGAAAAAGTAAAAGAAAACTTATTTTTGGAAGCTAATCAGTCATTTGATCATTGACACCAAATCTTAAAATGGAGTAAGACTTTATTAAATACTATTGTCATGCTCTTAGGCTACAATTTCTTCCCAATTATTATCATTCCAATACCATCCTACCAGCTTCACCAGTGAATCTAATGATCATTAATACCTTCACAAGAAAATCTAATTTTCTATACGACAATTTAATTTAAGATGCCTTTAAAATATGCACTATGAGATGCATAAAACAGAGCATTCTAACAAGCAAGCCACATAAAAAAAGATCAATAAAATGATGAAAGCACAACTACAAAATAGTTGGCAAATTCAACAAGGCAAACTGGCAAATCATGCCAAGACAAATAGTCCATTATTTACACTAATAGTGAAAAGATAATAAACTAACTTAATAGATCTACCAATAAAAGAACGTAGTTCAGAATAGTTGAATACCGTTTTTCCCCTCGAATGCCCAAAACCAACTATTCTCTTAGTTGTTGGCTCCTTTAATTTCAACAAACATCTTGGCAGCGTATCCATGGATGTTGAAACATAGAAAATCCACTTTCACATAAGGATGTCCGTGTTGTTCAAGGTACTTGGACCCGTGATGGCACAATAGGTAAGTCGGCTTATGGAGGGACGAGTGGTACTTGTATTAGTGGGTTGTAGCAGACAATAGACGTCTACTAAGGAGAAGTGGCACCTGGGTTGGTGAGCTGCAATAGAAGAAGGTGTCTACTGAATAAGGGGGCACGTCTCCGCCAAAGGTTCAAAAACATTTGTACTGGGTTTAGACCGCAACAGGCACATGTCTAGGGTATAAAGTTTTGACTGCAAATGTCGCAAGTCTGAAACATGAAGGGGTGCCTGGGTTGGCTAATTTGATGAGACGTCGAAGCCTACTGATTGTGAAGGAGCACCAGAGCCCGCTTTTGTGAAGGATGTTTAAATGCAAATCATGAGATGCTTTGATGTTGTGCTTGTGAATGATCGATGCGATGTACGTACAGGACAGCGTTTGAGAAAACATGCTATTGTAAAGTTGTTAGAGGCCTGGCAGGGGAACCATTTATTCCCGGGTAACTGTGCTACTTTGATCGTTTGTATGTCAAGGAAACCAAAATAACCTATACTTACCATTTGTACATAGATAAAATAACAAGTACTGGCCAATCTAAGGCAGACACTGCTGCCCGGCTGTCGCTATACAACAAGCTCTTTGCGTCGGGACTCAGTTGAGACGCAACACCAACTCTAACTGAGTTAGGGCAGATATCGCTGCTGGGTTGTCGCTCTATAGTAAGCTCGGCAGGATCACTACGCTGAAACTTGGTCGGGACACAACGGCCGACGGCGGTCCCGAGGCACATTAGGGAACAAAAGATGACTTGTACGAGGAAGTTTCCTTTGACAACCCCCACACCTGGATTAAGACATCGACGACATGATGGTTAGCTACCAACCAATCCTTAAGAGGCATAGCTGGGCCAGCCGCCTACTCACTGACACAACAATCAACGCGTCGAGGTACGCGCTAAACTACAGTCTATCCAGTGACTTGATAGTTGGCACGTTCTGGCATTGGCCAACTACTATATAAGGCTAAGCCTTATTCTTTCAAAGTTTGGATGCAACATCGAGCAACCTCCTCCAACTACTGCTTTGCCACAATAGGTGTCTATATTCAATTTTCTCTCTTCCATTCCTCAAATATTCACCCCCCACAATTGGCGCCTTATGTGAAAAATCAACTATAAACATCCGCAAACCCTATTCTTATTGCATCACATAGCAACAGTAGTTGTGGCAGTCACGAAAACCGAAGGGAAAACCCTCTCGGACCTAGAACTCTGAGCGCGAGGAGGCAAAAACTATTGGCTGATGCTCGGATGGTGGCTAAGGGGCCCTTAGGTCAGGTCGATTGCATCCCGAGGGAGATTACGATCAAGTGCCTGGCAGCCCAATTGGCCGAGTTGACATAGATCACGGTGGCCAACAAACTAATGAAGCCAGTCGTAGGGGATGGAGAAGGGTCGTCCAAGGTGAGGTCCAAACGACGGGAGGACTCACCCAGGGCGGCAAGAAAGGAAAACCAGTAGAATCTAACACTAAGACGGAATGCTGAAGTGATAGCAGATCTGTGACATCGAGCAAACGTAGGGCATCACCGAGCCGAACCCACTCCGTCGTGGACCTACATGAATCCCTCAAAGCCAAAAGAAATCGAGACAGAGATTTGTGGGTGAAGTTGCTTGCCAAAGCAACGTTAGCTGCAAACCTCCCTGCCAAATCAATAGCCCGGAAAACCAGGTCCATGCCAAGGGAGCAAATCCAATGGTACCAGATCCCATTCACGCCAAAGATTGAGGGAAAGGATCCTCCGAAAAAATTCACTCCCCTAAAATTCTCTACGATGAAAAGTCCGACCCGAGGTCACACGTTAGCCATGTCAAGCAAACGATGGCACTCTAGAACCATCTCGATGCACCTATGTGTAGGGTGTTTCCTTCAAGCCTAGGGGACCTCAGGTTAAAGTGGTTTGACAAGCTTCCAAAAGGGTCCAGTGGGAGCTTCCATCAACTTACCTAATCATTTGTGGCTCGGTTCGTTATCAACACAAAGGCACCAAAAAGTGTTAGCTCTCTTCTGACGCTCCGAAAGGGAAAGAATGAAACGCTTTGCAACTATAATAGACATTACTAGGAGATGTACAACGAAATAGAGGACTGCTTAGAAAAATTAGATGTGGTCAGCTACAAGCTAGGGCTAACCCTAGGCGAGAAGCTTTGGGAAAACTTAACGCTCAATCCTCCAACCAACCTCTGAGACCTCATGAGCCGGGTCAAAATGTTCAATTGATTGGAGGATGATGTCCGACAAGCAAAACGAGCTACAAGGTCTTCATCTCAGGGTGACGGGTCATTTAAGAAGCAGAGAGAAAGTCTGGAAGACTACGAAAGCTGCATGAGGCAAGGCATCTACGTGATTTTTAAAGAACCGATCTACAAGTTCCTCACACGAATCCGAGACAAGTCGTATTTTAAGAAGCCTCTTCCCATGGGAGGAGATCCCGGGAAACGCAATCAACGCTGAAAATGCTCCTTTCACGAGGAAAAAGGGCATAAAATCAAAAATTGCAAAACCTTGAAGGTTTTTCTAGATCAGCTCGTTCAGGACGGACACCTGAAAGAGTTTGTTGATTAAGAAAAGACTCAGACAGAGGAAGCTGAAGTCAGGCCTAACCCTAGGTTTGACCAAAGTGATAACGAAATTGACGATGCCTTGGAGGAAGATCTACCTCTGGGGACTATTCACTAATGGTTGAACTTGGTTCAACTCTATATTTTGAAAGAAACAAAACAGCGAGAACGAGCTCAACTAGGCAACATGATGGGCATTTGGGCGCAGAGTTAGCCGAGTTCACCGCAAGCTCCAAACTCTTATCATACGAGGCAATGACCAAGGTCCGTGAGACTCTCGAAGGAACTACCTCAGATCAATCCTAGGCTAAGTAACCTATTTGAAGCTGCTGGAAACACTAAGGACTCGGCGGACGGGAAGCTCGGTCCTAATGGGGAGGGTCCATGCAAGATAACTACACTCGTAGGCAGAGGAGCTTATCATCTTGAGGATCCCGAGGGCAAAAAAGTCCCGAGACCTTGGAGCTCCAACAACTTGAGGAAATACTACCAATAAAATGTAATCTCTCTGTATTGAGCTTGGATTTACAAATGTTGCACATTGGACTTTTGATATTATCAAAATTCTTTGCCATATTTTAACAAATATAAGTATTTTTAACTATGCAAAACAATTTGATCACTTCATGAGTTTCAGACTTACACTTTTTCAATCACTTTGAAAATGTACATATTTAGCTGAAGAGTCATTTCAAATACCATGACTTTGCATTTTTTTTCTAAAGCGTTCTTTAAAACCGAGATGCATTCCTCGTTTGCCTAAAGCACGAACTAAGGTGGTCTTAACTAAAAGCGCGAGACTAGTCATCGACTCACCGAGCTGCTCAAGCACGAGCTTGAGATCCTGAAGTAGCGTGACTAATCGCCGAACTTCTCAAGCATGAGCTTGAGATGTCTTAAAACAACGTGAGAATGGTTGCCGCCCAGATGCTCAAGCATGAGCTTGAGATCCTGAAGCAGTGCAACAAATCGTTGACCTACTCAATGCATGAGCTTGAAGTATTCTAAAATTAAAGCACGAGGCTATTCCGCCGAACTTGCTCAGGAACAAGCTTGTGGTGTCCTAAAATGCACAATTTTGGAGAAAAACACCACCCACGCTATTGCATGAATAAACAACAAAATTTTGCTAAGGCATGCACATAACTAAATGATGAGCTGCCTGAGTACCGAGCTCAGGAGCATTCAGAGCAAAAGATATGCAGACCAACAAATTTTTCTAAGGCATGTGAGTTTGTCCAACAGAGCTAAAGACAAGTCAAAGAGAACAGCTACACTGACGCTATAAACATGCAAACAACCAAATATTTGCTAAGGCATGATACGATTTGGTCTCCGAGATGCTAGACCACCAAGCTCAGAGTTATCAAAACACCAAGCAAGGTAGAAAACATATATTCGCTAAGGCATTGGCAAGCTATCCTAACACCGAGCTCATAGTTCCTAAAGCATTCGAATATACAAAGGCAGGAACAAGCTGAGGCAAGAGCGAATGTACGAAACGAGCTGGAGAAAGAAAAAAGACATTTCAGAGACAAAAATATTTACAAACTTGGTACTCAAAGATTGCCCAAAACAGAAGTATTTACTAGCTCCTTTAGATAGGTAAGCCGGCCTTCTTGGAAAATGTTGGGGTGAAGCTCAGCCACCTATCTCTCATAGGAGTCACCAGCCCGGCTATAGCCACGGATGAATACCCGCTCATACACCGGGCCAGTGACCATCTTTTGGAGCTCAGCCAGATCCTTGAGAAGTTTTTCTTGGACTTAGAAGCAACTTTATCATAGGCTTTGCGAGCTGCCTCATCAACGACGAACTTCTCCCTAGCCTCCTACAGATCAGACTCCAAGGTGTTTAGCCTTCTTTAAGGCCTTTTTGGCCTCGTAGGAGTATTTCTTCAGTCTCTCCGAGTTGGCCATGGCTCTTAGGAGGCAAAAAATTGTCAATACCAAAAATAATTTAAGTGTTCAAAAAGACTAGAAAGCATTATGACCGAGTTTTTACCTGGACATGATGCATGACCATCAAATTGCCCTGCAGTAGGTCGGCTACATCCTGTGGAAGCATGACAATCTGCCCTAAGGCAAGGCAGGTGTCATGATCCTTGGACGAATCAACCGTAGTAATCTGCCTCTCGAGCTCGGGAACAACAAATTTTTGGTTCCAGAGCTCGTGAGTTCTGGCGGGACTCAAGGTTCTAGCCGAGCTTCTCGCTCCCCCTACTTTCTCTTTCTGGAATGTCTCTCTGTGGGTTTCTTCGCATTTTGTTTTCTAAGGAGTGGGGAGGATGGCAAGCTCAGTTGATCTTCGGTGGGATCAGGAAGAGCTAGAACTGGAGAAGGAACTTGGACTACATGAGGATATGCTGGTTTGGGTTTCTTCTGGCCAAGGGCCCTGGGATTCAGGGCCATAGCAACCTCTTCCGAGCCAGCATAGCCCCACCACCTTCAATAAAGGAGTGGTCAACTTCCTCCCTAACCGTAGGCAGAACAAGGGAAAAACCGAGGTCGTCCGTAACTTTCGAATCCAAGCTGACCACCAACACGGATAATTGCAACTGGAGCGGGGGCAACTACCACGACAGGAGCTAGATCTTCGCCTTGGTTTACTCCTTGAACTTCTTCTTCATTGCTCGACAAGCCAAACGAACTCAACAAACCCAAAGCGCTGGAGGTACTGAGGTGGAAGCTCGGTCAGCTAAATCAAGAGCTCGAGCAAGCACAACATTCTCGTCGAGCTCTCCACTTAGTTCCTCTGAATTGGCTCTCTAGCGTCGACGAGGAGCTCATTCCCTAATGCGCAAAGAAGGAAGCCTGATTTGTTTAGCTCGGTAGGGGATAACGTGGCAATAGATCGGCTTATACGAAAGAAAAGTTCACATCCCAGGGTTTGCCATAGTTGTTGACTCTCTAAATCGCCTCAGTGCACTGCTCAGGCCTTTTTGAGAACAAGTCGTTGAATACTGAAACGTGTCAACTGAGGTGGAATGGTTAGATAAGCAGCATAAAAAATTTATGCAAGTGCAATAAATGCAACCGAGATTGAAAACTAACTTACTATCACGTAGGCTTCCATTATTCCTAAGGAAAGAATATAGGCCATCATCCCCAGCTCAGAATTCCCAAGATCCAGAGACCCAAACAAAATCATTAAGATACATGTCTTTGTCGGGGACCTCAGTCAAAAGCTTCGTATGAGGTTGCTGGGGTTTCGGAAGTAAGGGAAAATGATTGCTAGTGTAAAGGTTGGTATGGGGGGGCTCTCTCCTCGGGCAGTACACGTATATCAAGCCAGAGGCATTAAATGGGAGATTTTCCCTTTGCATCAACGTATCAATTGCAAGCACGACCCGAACGAAATTGACCGAGACTTGCATGAAGGTTAGTCTACGCCAAGCCATAACCTCCTTCAGCAGCGGACTGATCGGGAAACAGAGACTTGCCTGATGGATCAATCAAATTCGAACTAGAATGTGGTTCACATGTCCCTCTTCATTTGGTCTTGGTCTCTCTATTTGGAATGTCATGAGTATCCCTAAGCCGATCCAGTGTGTCATTGTAAACTAGGAGTTAAGCTCGGTTCAATTCCATGTTCTGAAAGAAACAAAAAAGTAAGAACGAGCTCAAACCTAAACATTTACATGAGGTCTCCTCAAGCTCCGAGCTCTATCCCACGAGGTATATCTACATTTCATTAAGGGACATTTCTCAAACCCTCCTATCTCGAACCTATCTCGGCAGTAGAAAGGTTTGAGGGGACAAAACCCTAACTCTAGTAGACGAATTTTTCAACAAGTCATCAGAAACTACAAGGTGAGGTCGGACCCATTCCATAAGGGGAAACGGGTTAGGAGCAACCCAAGTCTCAGAAACCAGAAAGCTTCACTCACCCATCAATGGCGGATGGGCGAGATCATAGACACCAATAGACAGCATGCACAGAAACAAAATCATAGGA
>BRYE01000011.1:9755926-9758426 GCA_030159115.1 Actinidia arguta var. hypoleuca | reverse complement strand
ATGATGACAGTAAAACCATGCGATGGCGGTAAACCCTCCAAAAAGTCCATGGAAATGTCAGTCCATATTTTCTCTGGTATTGGTAGCGGCTGGAGCAAACTGGTTGGACGCAAGCATTCGGACTTACAACGCTGGCAGACATCACAAGTTCTTATGAAGTTTTTGACTGTTGTTCAAATGTGGGGCCAAGTAAAGTTGGCGGCGATGCGGTTCAGAGTTTTGTGATAGCCAAAATGTCCACCGGCCGGCGAAGAATGGTGTACAGATAAAATAGCAGGTAGTAATGGGTAAGTAGCACTCAAATAAATGCACCCTTTTTTAAATAGAACTCCATCGCGTAGACAGAATTGCGGTTGGAGATGTGATGGCATAGAGCTCAATAACTTACTATAGAAGGGGTCGTTGGCCACCTTGGCTTAGAGCATGGTCCACCAATCTGCAACAGGAAGAGACACGGCCAAAAACTCAAGTTCTCCAACTCGTGAGAGAGCCTCGGCCCCGCAATTGTCTTTCCCTTTCTTGTATTCAATATGATAGTCATACCCGAGAATCTTTGGTAACCACCGTGTTTGTGCCGGAGTGGTGATGCGTTGCTCCAACAAGTATTTCAAACTCCTTTGATCAGTGCGGACCGTGAAGGGTTTCCCCAGCAAGTATGGTCTCCACCTCCGGATGACCTTAACAATCGCGAGCATTTCCTTCTCGTATGTTGATAAAGCTTGGGCTGTTGGCTTAAGAGCTTCGCTGAAACAGGCGATGGACTAACCTTCTTGGAACAAAATAGCTCCAATGCCTACCCCACAAGCATCGCATTCGACCACAAATGATTGCAAAAAATCGAAGGACTAGGGAAGACGTCAGGGCCTCCTTTAACTGAGAAAATGCAGCTGCGGCCTCGGGTGTCCATTGGAATCCTTCTTTGGACAGTAAGCAGTTGAGAGGGGCAGCTAGCCCACCAAAGCCCCGAATAAATTTACGGTAGTAGCAGGCCAACCCAAGGAAACCACGAACACCCTTTCCTGATGTCAAGGTAGGCCATTCTAGCACTGAATTAATTTTCTCTGGATCCACGGCCACACTTGTAAAGGAAATAATATGTCCTAAATATGCCACCTGCGTAACACCAAAACAACATTTAGATTGTTTGGCGAACAATTGATTGTGGGATAGGACGAGGAAGACTGCCTTGAGGTGACCGAGGTGATCGGCCCAACCTTTGCTGTACACCAAAATGTTGTCAAAAAATACCAAGACAAACTTCCGCAATTAGGGACACAATTAATCATTCATGAGACTCTGAAAGGTGGATAGGGCGTTGGTCAACCCGAAGGGCATAACAATAAATTCATAGTGACCGTCATGAGTGCGAAAGGTTGTTTTGTGAATGTCAGTCTCGTGAACACATATTTGATGGTAACCAACACACAAATCAAGTTTGGAAAAATAACTGAACCCATGTAATTCATCGAGAAGCTCATCAATTACTAGAATCGGGTACTATCTTTGATGGCAATAGTGTTGAGAGCTCGATAGTTAACACCGAACCGCCATCCTCCATCTACTTTTTTGACAAGTAAAACTGGTGATGAAAAAGGACTGTTGCTAAGCTGGATCAGTCTAGAGTCGAGGAATTCCCGCACCATTTTCTCAATCTCCGCTTTCTAATAGTAGGGGTATCGATATGGCCGTACACTCACCGGTTGCTGGTTTGGTTATAGCGGAATTTTATGATCATGGGCACGGGGTGGTGCCAAGGAGTTTGGAGTAGCGAAGACATGGGCAAACTCGGCGAGGATGCTTGCAAGGTCGGCCGGGTGAGCCGTGGCTTAAGGAACCTCAACGCGTGGAGTAATCTGGAGGAACAAGGCAAATCCTTCAAGGTGTAGGAGTTCCTTGCCATTCAAGGCGTCGGGGGCAGGGAGCTTGAGTCCCTGGAACATATAAGGTTTTCCTCCACGTCGGAAGGTCATTGTAAGCTTACTGTAATCCATTTCAGTGGGACCAAGGGTGGCTAGACACTGCCCCCCCAAGACTGCTTGACATGCCTCCATAGGTAAGACGTAAAAATCAACCTGTACCGGATGATCTTGGATCACCAAAGTGAGTCCCAAACATCGTCCGGTGTAATCGATCTTGTCCCTGCTAGCCACCATTACTTGGAGTTGTTGATCTGGTGTAACGGGCAGGCCGAACTTAGTTACCACATCTTGATCAAGAAAGTTGTGAATGTTCCCTCCATCGATGAGAACGGTCACTGGTTTGTTCTGTAATTTTCCCACCATGCGTAGCGTCTGTGGGTGTGCTGCCCCCACGATCGCATGAAATGAAATTTCAGCCAATGGTGCGGATGCGTCCAGCTCCGTATCTAGATCCTGATCATTCATGTGGGTGGGGATGGAAGGTTCCTCAATCATAAACAATTGTAGGAGTTGACAGCGGTGGCCGAGTATGAATTTTTCATCATAGTAGTAGCAAAGACCTTTCTCGCGACGCTCTCTTT
>BRYE01000011.1:9743426-9748426 GCA_030159115.1 Actinidia arguta var. hypoleuca | reverse complement strand
AGATTAGTTTAATTATATTTTTTTTATTGTGATGCGTATTTATAGTTTTGTTCGAGTTCATTGTGGGTTAATGTTGATAAAAAGAAAGAATTGGAGCCATAAAAATACAACGGAGTGCGGGCACGTGTATCGAGAGCCATTGTCGAAAATTATCTTAAAAAAAAGTTTTCATCTATAATTTGGAATGGAATAGAAGATGCACCATTGAAAATATTTTTTAAAATTGCGCAAAATCACGTCTAACGAGCATCGTGAGAATTGGACTCCAATTACTCCAAAATGAGGTATGAAGAAGATGAAAAAAATAATCAAAGAAGGGCAAAATTATACTTAGAATTTGAACTCCAAAAATAGGCATCAACCAGCGTTCCAACGCTGTGAAGGAAAGCATAAGAAATTCCTCTTAGCATTCGAAGTTCGAATGATAATAGAATTTGTTGAAAAATCTATTTCAATATTTTGGCCATCAATTTTTTACTCAGTTGTCCGATTGATCTAACTTTTGATGCGTTGGAAAGAGAATTTCAAGAGTTACAACTTTGTCTCTAATAATAATTGGCTAAATCGATCTCTAAAGTGGTCAAAATTGAGATAGAACAGAAGGGTAAAAAGAAAATTAGGCAGGAATTCTAATTCTGCTAGGACTCGAATTGTGTAACCTATATATACTTTCTTACGGTTTTATGAATGGAAGACATTATTTTTTAGAATTTTTACAGCCTCCTACTTTAGTTTTTTTTATAATTTTCAATAATTCTTATAATTGATTACATTCAATTTACATTTAATCAATTCGATTTTCGATTTTATTCAATTACGCGCGTTGTTCTATAATTTTTCTACCATTAATTTATATTCTTTAATTTTTAATTATTCATATCAGTACTCATATTTTAGAATATTTTTTATATTTAATTATTTATTTTTTCATAGCCATGTGTGACTAATTTTTTTAACTCGGGATCGATTGTGAAGATCGATTTGGGATCGAGGATAAACAATTGAGGTAAAATACCATCTACCGTTAGATTTTTCTGATTTTTATTATTCTTCTTCTTTGTTCTAAATACTTTCGAAAACTTGGGCATCTTATTATGTTCGGTAACGCATATGCATGAATTGCTGACTCAGTATATACGCTGCCTTGTAACGTTTGTGCGTGAGTTGAGTTTAGTATATGTGTTGCGCGAATCGATGATGCACAACTATGATTGAAACAACCAGATTTATTTTAAAAATTGAAGATTGTAAGAACAAGTATTTTTAAAATCTAAATCTTCTGAATCCGAGACTCACGACGTAGTCGAAGGATTTGAGTTATACGAAACCTCCATTAGAATTCCGAGAAACTCGATTGGTTGGATCAATTGATTCTGAGTTATTTTTTATATTAAATTTTAAATCAATTTTTAATTGCTTTCGTAATTTACTTTAAATCAATCAAATACTAAAATACATAATTTTTCTTTTTTCTTTTCGAAGCATAAGTTAAAATTGAATTAGGATTGAATCTTAATGTTTTTAGTATTTTGTTTTCACCTTGGCACTGCTCCTTGTGGGATTGATACTCGTACTTCGAGTTTATTACTACTTCGCGACCCGTACACTTGCAGTAAGTAATTCACTTCTGGAGTGAAGACAATCACCATTAACTTCTGATTTGTTAAATCTCCTTTTACTGCTCGGCTATTAGATTGCAAGTTGACTTGGGCAAGTTGATTAGCTATTAGTTGACTGTTTAGTTTGACTTTCTACAGTCACATAGTTCAACTATTTAGGCTTCGCTGTTGTCGATTAACTATCCCCTATTGTTCGCCTGTTGTTCGAAGTACTTCCCATGTTTGATTGCTACCCTAACAGTTACCAACCTTCACCCTAAATCCGATCGACACTTATTCCATGTTCAACTGCCCTAGGCCTAATCAACCCTTGTTCACCTGTTTGACTACCTGAACAAGCAACCTTTAGTGACTCTCTAATCGACAACCTGCAACCCATATTGCATTCTAGTTCTTTTTTTTGATGTCTGAATGGAGTTATTCGTCATGTAACTATTTGTCATTGTTCTTGATATCCTCTGCGGAAGATTATTTTTTTGACATTGTGATTATTGTAGGCTTCATTCTTTTTTGTCACTATATCGAATGATAGTCAAACTAGTCAGACTATATTTGATTCTGCAATCCCCCCTATGACGTTAGGACAAATTATTGTCTCGAATAAAAATCCGAACATATGACTCACCACTACACTATTTGATGGTACTAATTACCTATCCTAGTCAAAATTTGCCACACCTTTCCTGAAAAATAGAGGTAAAATTGTGTATGTTAGTGGTGCTATTACTTCTCTCAACGTGGGGATCCCAATTTTGATAAGTGGGATCAAGAAAATTCTTTGATTATGAGTTAGTTACTTCACTCTATGATTCCGAAGATTGTCGAGGGTTTCTTGTCTCTCAATGCAGCCAAAGATATTGGGGATACTGTCTCTGAGACCTATTCCAAACGAAGTAACAAAGCACAAAGTGTATGATCTACAATGAAGTTTAGAATGTTAGGACTAGGTCGAGATGACGTCACTGTAGTACTATTCTACTCTTACTACTTTATGGTAGTGCCTCAATTACCTGACTGATTACACCTATTTGTTCTGTTGATATTAGTGTCTTCCAAAAATTTATTGACAAACAACGGTTATTCAAGTTCTTAGCAAGTTTACAAGATTAGTATGATCAGGTTGGGTGTCGTATACTTAATATGGATCCAGTTCCCTCCTTGAGAGAGGCCTTTGCCTTTATCCAAACCGAGGAGAGCCATCGGGGTGTGACTGTTCCCCAGTTTGAGGGCCAACTGACAAACAACGGTTATTCAAGTTCTTAGTAAGTTTACAAGATTAGTATGATCAGGTTTGGTGTCGTATACTTAATATGGATCCAGTTCCTTCCTTGAGAGAGACCTTTGCCTTTATCCAAAACGAGGAGAGCCATCGGGGTGTGACTGTTCCCCAGTTTGAGGGCCAATGCCAGCCTACCCATCATGATTCTAGTCCATTTGTTGGTAGTAATAATAAGGATAAATTACATTGTAATTACTTTCAATGACCTCATCACACTTGGGAGACTTGCTGACGTCTTCATGGTCGTCCTACTTGAGAAGGAGGTGGTCATTTAGGCTCTACAGGTGGCCGTGGTGGCTGTTCTCGTGCTCATCATTCTATAGTGATCGAGCCTCCTCCTTTGGGCTTTGAGTCTATGACTTTATCTACCACTGAGATTGAGTTATTTCACAACGTGATGTCTCGAATGGATACTTCTGTCGATTCCTCATTTTTTTTTGCCCATTTAGGTAATTTTGTCTGCTCATGTAATTATCAGTTATTGAGTGCATTTATGTTCCATTCCGCTCTTCCTTGAATTATTGATTCTGGTGCATCTGATCATATGACTAGTCAATCCAATCTTTTCTCATCTTATAATCCCTATATAAACCCTAACAAAATTAAGATAACTGATGATATTTTTTCTTTTTTTTTAGCAAAGGTTTAGTGCATATCATACATTCTCTTTTCTTATTTTCTGTTTTATATGTTTCTAGTTTTCTTGTTAATCTTTTATTTATTAGTCATATCACTCGTGATTTGAATTGCAGTATAATATTTTTCTTCTTTTTCTTGTGTGTTTCAAGATTTTCAAACGATGACGACAATTGGTAATAGTAGGGAGATCAATGGCTATACCTTTGGGACCTTTCGGGTCCTACACAAGGACAACTGTCTATTACTCATCATACCTCCATCTCTCTATCTGTTGAAGAGACTATTGACTTTGGTATCGTCGGCTTGGATATCTTTCATTTCATTTATTCAAGCATTTCTTTTTCTTTTTATTATCCAATAGTTCTATTTCGTTATTTCAATGTAAATATTGTGAACTTGTCAAACACTATCGTGTTCATTTTTCTATTAATTTTAATAAAATAAATATTTAATTTTTAATTGTGCATTTTGATGTTTGGTTCCTTATAGAATTATCACTCTTACTAGGTATAAATAATTTGTCATGTTTATTGATGATTTTTTTCACATAATTTGAGTTTATTTACTTAAAGAAAAAATAAAAATGTAGTATGTATTTCAGATTTTTTATAAAATTATTTGTACCCAATTTGGTACTAAAATTAAAATTTTTCAGTCTGATAGTGAAAAGAAATATGATAACTCTGATTTTAGTCATTATTTTATCTCTAGTGGCATTATTCATCAGACCTCTTGCGTTGACAGTCCCCAACAAAATGGAGTGATTGAACGTAAGAATCGTCAGTTGTTTGACGTTGCTATGTTAATGTTATTTTCAATGAATGTTCCAAAAATTTATTGGGGACATATAGTTTTAACTGATGCTTATCTTATCAACCGCCTCCCTACTCGTATTCTTGGTAAACAATTTTCATGGAAGGTTCTTTCTGAACTTTTATCTCTTTTTTCTATTTCTCCTCGAGTCTTTGGATGTACCTATTTTTGTTTGAGTGTTCTTAAATGCGTATTTGTAGGTTACTTTCATACTTAAAAATGGTATAAATGTTATAATTTTCCTTCTAAAAAGCTATTTGTGTCCATGGATATGACTTTCTTTGAGTCTCAATTTTATTTTTCGTCCAGTCAATCACTACTTTAGGGAGAGATTCAGGATAAAGTAGTGTTTTGTGAGGATAAAAATGAGAAAGAAATATGGGTGCATTTCTTTATTATGATTCAACCGAAAGTGCCATAAGCTGAATCAATTTCGATAGATGGTAAGGTAGAACCGAAAAAGACAGACAAACACCTACTGGTGTATAAGAGAAGGAGATTGAAAGATAAGGTCACTGCAACTCTACCACTACAATCATTGTCTCCGGTTGAAGGTTTAGGTAACCCACATCCCATAATCTTGAATTCACAAATTTAGATGCACCTATTGCTATTCATAAGGGTGTTAGATCATGTACCAAACACCCTAT
>BRYE01000011.1:9700926-9703426 GCA_030159115.1 Actinidia arguta var. hypoleuca | reverse complement strand
TAATTTGAGGGAATGTTTTGGTGGCCAAGCATGAAGAAAGACATTGCAGAGTATGTAGCACGGTGCATTCACTATTAGAGAGTGAAAGTGGAACACCAACGGCCAAGAGGACTACTGACTTCTCTTCCCATTCCATAGTGGAAGTGGGAACACATTACGATGGATTTTGTCGTAGGTTTACTGCGTTCAAATAGAGGAAACGATACCATTTGGGTTATTGTAAATCGTTTCACCAAGTCGGCACATTTCTTAGCCATGAAGATCACGCACAAGTTGGATGCACTTGCAAACCTATACATAAAAAAAATCATTCGCCTTCGTGGAACACCCATGTCTATCGTATCAGATCGTGACCATAGATTTATTTCACAATTTTGGAAAAGTTTGCAGGCGGCTATGAGAACTTAATTGAACTTTAGTACTGTTTTTCACCCTCATACCGATGGACAATCGGAGAGAGTGATTAAGATACTAGAGGATTTACTACTACTATGCACGTTAGACTTCAAGGGAGATTGGGAAAAGCATCTACCATTAGTGGAATTTGCCTACAATAACAGTTATCAAGTGAGCATCAAAATGGGCCCATTTGAAGCGTTGTATGGAAGAAGATGTAGATCCCCAATTTGATGGACTGAAGTTGGAGAAGAAAGACTCTTAGGCCCTCAAATTGTACAAGAAATCATGGAGAAGATTGCCTTGATACGATATGATGGTTTATCTCAACCATTAGAGTAGTCGACTCTGTGTTAAAGTATTGATGTATTGGGAATACATTGAACTGGATCGTCGTAAGAAAGTATATTATATAAAACTATCATTTTATGATAAAATCTTAAATACGTTATTTGTAATTGACTCTTAATCCTGAGAGAATGATGAACTCAAGTTATTAACATTGCTTACTTTGATTTGTCAATGAGTTATTCTAATTAGAGCAAACACCTCGGTATCTTGGATGATCATTATTAGGTCTGTGGAAATACTTGATATGGATAAGATGGGTGTTAGATGTGATATTCTTTGGTAATAGATCTCACTCTTTTATAAGAGAGAGCGGGTATCACTTGTAAGTTATTTCATTAATTTTGTCATTGAAATACAAATCTGATCTTTTCGGTAAATTCTTTATTGAAATGAAAACTTACTGTTTTGGTGACAAAATAAAAAATGAATTATTAATCACAATGGTTAAAAATAATTAAGATTTGGTAAACAGTTAATTAATCCAAATCTAATTATTGGTATCCATGAAGAAGGGTTTTGATTACGGTGTTAAAATAGTGATAAAAGGTATTTTAGTCCTTTTCTTTATAGTGCAATCCAAATTATTTAGTAAAATTAATTTAGAGTAATTAAATTACTAAATTAAGTTATGATATAATTAGGATATTAGTAGTTTAGTTGGAGCTAAATTAGAACTCCCTATGATCCATATCTTTACCCTAGTAAAACACCTAGCCTATATATATGATATTTGGGCTGCCAATCTAAATAATAATTCTTTGAAGAATTTTTGAGAGAAAATCTAAGTGCTCACACTTTAAATAGATTGATTAGGGTTGAAGAAAGAAGGAGAGAAGATCAAAGGGTTTAGGACACTAGAAAAATAAAATCCTAAATTCTTTAGGATTAGGGTTTTGTGAGAAACCTAATCCAAAACCTTAAATCCAAGAATTTATTTTTGAGATTCAATCAATGTTGCACAAAGTAGCAACCTATAATCAGTCACGCAGCTACACAGTGCAGAAGCTGTTGCAACACACAGTATAGACAATGCAAAGGTGGTTGCAACACACAGCCGCAACAGTGTAGGGGCGTCTGCAACACACAGTAGCTCGTTGCAACAGCGAATGACTAGGGCAACCAAGAGGCACGAGGGTAGGGCAGCAAGCGTGGTGGAAGCACCTAGGGTTTCAACTTTAATTTTCTTGTGATATTCAACGTATATCTAACCCTTTCTTGATTGATGTTGTATGACTTACATGACTTTAAGATCTAAAAAAGAAATTTTTAAAAATTCAATTCTGCATGTGGTATACAGTACCCTTCAAATTTCTCTTGGAGAAAACTTGTTAGTAGTTAGATTGTTAGTAATTTCAATTGAATTTTATGTCTTGATCATATTTTTCATATTTTCTATCCTATTGTTGGTATTTTGCATATTGTACTATTTTAGACTAGATTTCTTAGGCTGGTTCAATGTGAAGTATTAAGTTATGATTTAGTTATGCTTTAAATCCTTCTCTTGCACTTGATTTCATATAATATCGATGGATTATTGGTGGTGAATTTTTGATCAAAACTGAGAATTGTGTATACTCAAGTAAAGATGATAGTTTTGTGTTGATTCTCTCAAGTTAGTCTCTTTTCCTTATATTCTTTGTGTTTGTGTAAATGTTTATTGCAAGGACTTACTAGAATTGTACACATTGAGACAATTTGTGGTAATTGATATGATTCTCTCACATGATCTTGAGTCCTTTGCATCCAAGGTATT
>BRYE01000011.1:9695926-9698426 GCA_030159115.1 Actinidia arguta var. hypoleuca | reverse complement strand
GTCAATGTTTATAATTGTGCCACATGATAACTAAGAAATGATCAAAACATATGATAAGCTTTCAAAAAGTACAATTATCATAATGGTATTAAATTAGTAGTAGTAGTTCATGAAGTTTCAGTTTTAGCTTCGTAGCTTAATAACCGTTAGTTGCCCACACCTCATAATAGGTGCACTTTAATATCTCATTAAACCAAGTGAATGAATGCATTTACTCCAATAACTTGTTACGGACTGAAGGAGCTATAGTACAAAACAAAGCTTCAAAGTTTGATTTTTGGTAACAAATTAAGTCTTGCATGTTTAATTTTAGCAAATTGAAAACTAAACTTTCTAATTCATCACAATTCAAAACATCCGTTATTCTTCCTCTATTTGGCTCAACAACACTATGTGGTTCCCACCAAAATAATTAGAGAAATAATGTGGACGAACTGAGATTTTACTCTAATCGCTATAATTAGGGCATATATCTAAGCAAGAAAGAGAGGGTGACATAAATTGAGTAAAATAACGACTGAATTTCAAGTAGAAATTGGATGAGCTGAGACTTTTAAAGCCTCAATTCGTGCAGCATTATTTTCTCAATTTTCTATCAAATTACATACACAAAGGTTTATAAATGATTCAAATTGTGACAAATTATAAAGTATAGGATTTTTGAAACTAAAAAGACTGAGTTTAATTTGTTTCTAAGGTCAAACCTTGGAATTTTATTTGTAAGTTTTCATATATTTTATTATAGAATGGTGGTGGACATTGAGCATGTTTGGCACAACTTCAAAGCTGAAACTTTTGCTCTTTTTTTCTTGAAAATTGTGCAAGAGTGTTTGACATAGCTTTTGCTCTTGCGTCTGGGTTAAAAAATAACTTACAAAAACTGAATAAGAGCTGATTCTTAGAAGTATTATTTTTAATTTTTTTAACTTTTGATTTTAAATAAACAATTCTAATATAAGTTCAGCTATATCAAATACCCTCATTATGGGCATACATTTTATATATTTAAATATTGTATTTTCTAATTGAGTTTCATTGTAGTGGACCTTTAATTGTCTCCAATAAAGAAACAAAAATTATGTAAGAATTAGTGAATGGTCTATCTCTCTTGGTGGTTGTGGCGTGCTTAGTTGGGTTGCGACTCTATCTTCGCAGGTAATCCATGATTGATTAGTTTTTATTAACCAAAAATCTTGATTTTTTTTTTATGTATAGACAATATTACCTTTCTTTTGATTATAAATATACTTACTTATTAATTATCCAATCAAAAAATGCCAATACATCACCGTCTTCACCGCCATCAGCTACTACTTCGGCCACCACCACTAGAGGTTGGTTGCTGGCGAACCTCTAGCATTGACTTTTCTGATGACCTTTTACATAAATAAATTTATCTCTAGAAAGTTTGTTGGAATACAAATAGTAAAACTTTATTGTTTGTTTTTTGAATAAATTTATTTTTGAAAAGTTAATCGGAATGTTATCATAAAATTCATTGGAAAGTCGAACAGTAAATACAAATGTTCGTTTTCTACTCGCAGAATACTCAAACAATAAGCCTTAAATTGAAAATTTCACTGAAAAAGTAATAAATGGACGGCCGGTGGTAAGTTGTGGCTGTAGTGGGTAAGTGTTATAACTCTAGTTTTGAGACTCGGGCACAGGTTGGTGTGGGTTAGCATCTGCACTAAAACTTGATGGCAAAGGCATGAGGGAGGCATGCCTTGATAAAATAACGTATGTTCAAGACAGTGATGCTTTGAAGCAAATGCAAGGCAGAAGCGGAGCAATGCCTGAATAAGGGATAGTGTGTCCTTTGAACAAAGAAAGCTAGTCATGACTCGACAGAGGCAGTCATGACTAGACAGAACCAGTAAAACTCAAAAAAGACAATGATGCTGGGCAAAGCCAGTCAAGACTCAGCAGAGGCAATCAGGACTAAGCAGAGTCAGCAAAACTTAGCAGTTCTCGACAATTTAATTCTGCAAAGAACAATAGCTGAGGGAATGGTGTCTGGAGACACTTGGATGCACATCAAAGAGGGAAAATGTGTCTGAGGACACTTGTCCAAAGGGCTACAAGCAATCGGGGGTTACATGCATGTGGCTGGCTTGTGTTAAGACAATTTTTCCCCTTAGAAGTTGGCGGTGTCAACTGCCAAGACATAGGGCATGCGTTGTGTATTTTGTATATATTTTGTTTATCTATAAATTAGGCCAAGAGTCTATACGAAAAGTTGGCAAAGAGTTTGAACGGATTCTAAGGCAAAGAATTGATGTTCTGGCATAGAAAGTTCAGTGTATTCCTTATATTGTTGGTGCTGTAAAAATATTGAGTTTTGACTTGTAAATATTATTTCTTAATTCTGTCTTCCTAAACCTCAAATATGTGTGTGCGTTTGTAGACATTTTGACTGAAACTAAGCATTGAGACTTAATGCCATCGCAGGACAATCATGCTGACTTCATTGTCATGGGTGAAACGAAGGAACGGGTGA
>BRYE01000011.1:9688426-9690926 GCA_030159115.1 Actinidia arguta var. hypoleuca | reverse complement strand
TTTTTTTTTTTGGGGGGGGAGGTTTAAGAATTAATGTGCTTCCCAAAATATATGGTATGTGCCTAAGCTATTTCATTCTTTCTATGTTTGTGTTTTTTATTTGATGTTACTTTCTCAAGATGGAGCTTTTTTTTAAGAAAACTTTAATTACGTAGGAATTTAGGAATTTTTCTTCTTTCTATTTTGATTTTTTTATTGGCATTACTTTCTTAAGAGTGATTTTTTTTTTTCCAAATGAAACTTTAATTTTTAATTTATTTTAGTGAAATAGCTACAAAAAAAATGAAAAAAAAAAAGATTAATTGAAAAATACCACGTAAGAGAAAGAAACAATGAGGATGCTTCTTTTTTTGGGAGGGGGGGGGGTGGGGTGTTATACTCACCTGGATCAAACCACATTGAGTAAAGTGAATATAGCCCAATTAAAAATTATAGACGATTTATTGAGATGTCTAGAATAATGAACATAGATCAGTAATATAGGACGGAGATATATTATGCACTTGTAATGTATCTTTGTGTGTATACATATATGTATCCATAATGATCTTATCCTCGTTATGCTCCACCCTTCTGACTCGCGACATCTATAATAAAATTAAAACCGTCTAAACACACCATCTCACCCGATTCACGCACCATAACTCTCTCTCTCACACACACTACATTTGTGAGAAACATGTGTGGATGCCTAATGTTAGTAGTGCAAATTGGATCGAATCAGGTTGGTTCGGTCTGATTTGGTCACAAATTTGGGTCGATTCGATCCGAGGTGAGCCCAGTTGGTGTAGGTGGAGGACTGAGGTGAGTCCATCCTAAAAGCCAATCACCCTGCCCAATCAGGCCCATGGGACCAACCCATCTAATAGATGGATTGAACAGCCCGAATTGTTATTATTTTTTTTGGTTGTCACGAAGTATGGACTAGATAGGATATGAAAGTATGGGCACTCGTCCCCAAAATGGATTGAGCCTCTCACATGTGCCATGTTCACACAACTCCTATATTTCTATTGGCTTAGTCCAATAAATTCTTTTTGCAGTTTTACAACAAAAACAACAGTTAAGGAGCGGGCTATATAGAGAGAGTAGACAGAGAGAGAGGGGGGATCAAAATTAGATCAAAGAAGAACAGTTTAAGAGAGAGAAACTCAAAGAGAGATCATAATCAAATCGAAGAAGAAGAAGATGAAGAAATCTAGAGATCATCCGAGTTGAATGCACTTATATATACGAAAATGTAGACGACGAGTGCACTAGCATCGGGATTGTCGAGGAAGCTGAAGAAGGTGTTGGAGACGCATAAGGACATGCCGAATCTAGTGGTGTCGTTGAGCACACTATCTGACTTCTACTCTGACAACAACCTCCATGCCCGCCCAACCTCCGATCCAACATGGAGAAGCGCTCTCTCTCCATCAACCACGACTTCCTCCTCGCCTCCAACGCCACTCAACAGGTTCATCTCACTTTCTCTCTAAGAATAGCACTGAATCGTGGATTCTTGTCGTGTTGGGTTTAGGCTTGGATTGAGCTGAGGAAAAGGCTAATGGGTACGTCGGAAACAGGCCAAACGATCTAGGTTGTCATGGCAGGCTGAGTTTCGAGCTCAAACAAGCCGATCTTCTCAAACGGGCCAGACTTCTCCAGGGTGTCCAACCCAGGTACGGTTGCCAATAGACTTTGAGCTAGAAACATATCCAAACAAGCCGATCCGGCCCAACCCATACCGTGACAAGTCTAGACCAGACAATGGCCAAGCTTACCGAGCCTAGCCCAATTTGCACCTCTACCTAATGTGGTTGTGAAAGGATGGACAAAGAAAAAGAAGGGAAGAAGGAGCGAAAAGGTCAACGAAAAATTAGGCTAGCGTCTATGGCTTGGGTAGTTTAAAACAATTAGTCTATTATTCCCAACAATTTTCTAAAATATAAAATTTCATCAACACAAGTTTTATTAGATAAAGTTCTCTAATTTTGTGAGAAATAATTTTGTAAGCATTTGGTTGGCGACACAAAAATAATTGCTGAAAAAGTCATCAACTGGTAACCAAGTAGAAATAATGTCGTGGATTGTCGGACTTGACAATGACGTTGAGTGGTGGGGTAAAATAAAAAATGAAAAGGGAGTGTAAAAAGTGATAAGAATATTTTTGTCCAATTTAACTAAATGACAAAAATTAAATAGGATGCAACTAATTGTGTCAAAAATTAAATAGGATGCACATTTCATCAGTCCCCAAATTTCATTGTTACGTGAGGAGCATTTGGACAGTGTCCATCACATATCCTAACAGCAACTTCATTGGCATGCCAAATGACTTATCAAAACCAAATTATAGTACATCCTAAAAAAAAAAAATCATTCTCCAATGACATGCTAAAACTCTTGCCGAAAAATAGTAATGCCTAATCTTATGTCAAATCTAACACAAAATTTGACATTGCCATTTTGATCCTATGGTGGATATTTGATATATGGAATACCATTTTAATCTTGC
>BRYE01000011.1:9670926-9673426 GCA_030159115.1 Actinidia arguta var. hypoleuca | reverse complement strand
AACCTTGAATCCTTCTTACAGTTCGAACGTTAAAGAGAGCATTCGAACGCTAACGCCTGTGGCAGATTTCATACTCTCAGGATCTCTATTTCACGTTTTCTTCTTAGCGTTTGAACGCTAAGAAGGACGTTCGAACGCTAACAGTATAAAATAAAAAATAAAAAAGGATCATCAGATTAAAAATAGGGGAGCCATATGGGATTATTTTTCACATGTCTCAGCAAATATACCCATACACATAAATTCGGAGAGAGAGAAAGAGAAGAGAAAGGAAGAAGAAGAAGAAGGAGAGGGAAATAAAGGAAGAAAGAGAGAAGGAAAATCCTTGAGCACTCCACCTAGGCTTGGAGAAGCCATTGTTGGAGCTTAAGTAAGTTTTAAGAAAAGGTAAAACTCAACCCTAGTATGTATAGTTAGGTGTATTATGCATATATGTAATGAATATGGAGTTGGAGACCTCCTTGGGTCAAATTGAGTTAAATGACATTTATTGGTGTTTGAATGAGCCAAATTGATTGTGGGTTTCAATAACCCCAAATTAATTTATGTTAGGATTTGGGTCTTGATTTTAAAACTAGATCTACCATGTTATGATTAAAATGGAAGGTTGGTTTTGAGATATTATAGTCCCTTTAAGTAGTTCTTCACACCATATAAGTCTCAGAAAGATTTGAGTTTGATTGGGATGAGTTTTAGAGGAAAATATAAAGTTCAGTTACTGTTCCTGCTGCCATACGCAGCCAAAGTTCGAACGGTCTAGACTTTTAACCTTAATGTTCGAATGCCACTTTAGAACACTTTTAACGTTTGGACGGTAGTTACTTTTAGCCTTAAAGTTCGAATGCCAAACCCAGCGTTCGAAAGCACAGAGAAGGAAAGCTTAAGTATTTAGTCTTAGCGTTCGAACGCCTCTATGCAGCGTTTGAACGGACAGAAAGTAAAAATCAAACATTTAGTCTTAGAGTTCAAACGCCTCTATACAGCGTTTGAACGCCTCTGTGTAGTGTTCGAACGGACAAAGAGTAAGAACCCAACATTTAGCCTGAGCGTTCGAATGCCAAAACCAAAGTTCAAACGTCAAGACCAATTTCAAACAGTTATGGACCCTTTTCTTTTAAAATACTATAATCATAGCCATAGTATGTTAAGTCCTTCAACTACCTAGTAGAGGACTTAGGTTTGCGTTTAAGGAGTTTTGACTTAGAACAAAAGTGTCTAAGGTGAACGGAGAGTAGTATTACTTTGAGTCAATTAATGGCGTATTATTATATCTAGCAATTGATGTTTCTATCCCTTACATGTAAGGACACGCAACGTAGCACTTAGCCGAGAAAACCCAGGTGAGTAACATGATGCCATGAACAAAATTATGTATTTTTGAAATATTTTTAATACGTACTTGCATATTCAAATGCTTTTCATATTTTAATGCATTAAATGAATATGTTATGATATGAACAACATGTCTTCTAAATATATGCAAATGTTGATACGCTATGTATTAAAAATTCATGGATGAATGATTTGAAATGACTTTGATACTTAACATGAATTTATGTGAAAAACAAAGTATGTTCAAAGTATGTATGCATGGGGACACTCGGGGGCCTCTCGTGGCAGGACCTTAACCAAGTTCGATAGTCCTAATGGTAGAGTGGGGGACGTGAAATAAGTCCACTCTACAATCGAGATATCTCAGGCCTAAAGAGCCACCCATAACCTATATGGTTAGTACGCATGACCCAATGGTCATTAGCCAAGTAGTTACACCCTATGATATGTTCATGATTTCAAGAAGCCATGATATGTTGAATGCTCACGGTATGTTTTTCAGATATGTAATGCCATGTTTACGTGAGTTTCAAGTTTATGAAATCTTAATCACATGTTTTACACTTATTATGCTATGTATGTTACAAAATGATCCATAGTATTTTATGTTCATGCATTGCTGTTATTCACTAAGTAATTAGCTTACATTTTCAAAAACCTTTTCAGAAAATCAGTCCGAAGAGCCTTAAGACGAAGTTAGCAAGCAGAAATCAGTTTTGTGGCCAGCGAGCCTTATTATGTAGCTTTGAGTATGGGTTAGGCCTTAGATGATGTAATTAAAGTTGGCCTCAACATGTACGTAAGCAGTTTAAAAACTTAGGCACAACTTTGTATATTTATGTACACGTCACACCTTTATATTTTCATATAGTATGACGTTTTCTGGGAAAAATTGTATCATTTTAAATGAGTATGCACAAATGATCAACCGTATAAAAGTAAGTAGGCCTTGGTGGGCCAGCCACCGACTATCATGTGCCATGATCCGTATAGGCTGAGTTGCGGGGCGTGACATGCTCCCAGTTCATCACTGCTTCTATCTTCTTTGAATCTACATGAATTCCTTCTGCGGATATCATATGCCCCAAGAATGCCACTTTATCCAGCCAAAACTCACATTTACTAAACTTGACATACAACTATTTATCTCTCAAAGTCTGTAAAACAA
>BRYE01000011.1:9638426-9640926 GCA_030159115.1 Actinidia arguta var. hypoleuca | reverse complement strand
AATGCTTATCACGATTGTGTAAAAGAAAACGGGATATCAAGAGACGGTGTGTGTGGATTAATTCAGCACATTCCAAGTTCCAACCAGGGCAACTAAGCTTATAGATACCTGACTTGAGGATTAGAATGATTGGATTACAGGATTAGCTCTAATTCCAAGAACAATTGATGGCATGCACAATCCTCCTGGATTCCATATTAGGTGGTATCTAACCATAATCAGTAAAACACCTGACACAGAAATATGGTACATTGCCAATAAGGCTTCATGATATTATTTTTAATTACAAAGCATTATGTAGAATTCGGTATAAAAGGAACAACAATACCAATATCATATATGTGGAGTTTTACAAATTATAGTATGATAAAGGATAGAAAACTCTATAAAATTTATGGCAATATATATGATTCAATTAATAATACACACGGTTAGAGAGTATAAATAGGTCTAACCTAAAACCAATTGGCAATATGTGGAGTAGCCTTTAGATTACATATACTAAGCTTGGGCAACTTAAGTAAAGGATGTGGGACTAACACTTTTAACACTCCCCCGCACGTGTAGCCTAGATGCATGTGTAGGTGACAACAACGACGGAAACAACGACGACAACAGAAATGACTCAGGCGAAGATTTGTCTCACGCGAGAGCCACCCAAGACTTGCTCTGATACCATGTTAGAGAGAACCGAGGGGTCCAACCTAAAACCAATTGGCAATAGGTGGAGTAGCCTAGAGATTATATATACTAAGTTTGGGTGACTTAAGTAAAGGATGTGGAACTAACACTTATAACACATATACACATACATTATGATGATGGTATTCTGAACGATGATATTTCAGCACAAATAATAAAAATCCAACAAAATTAAAAGCATAAAGAAACTTATGCCTATCAGGTATCTTTTAACAAGATCTCAGATATGTTGATTTGACTATATACCTTAATGCTTTTGAGAAAAGTAGTATACAAGTATTGATATAAGTATTATAAAATATGCACAGCTAATAAAACCATTTTCTCAATCATAGCCGATTTCTTTTGCTATGCTTTCACTATTGAATACTCTTAGTGTAGAACCCATAGCACTCACACACGTACACGCACACACTTATATAGGCCAGCTTCCGAGCACCTACCTGTGCGTGTTTTACTTACTTCTCTCAAGTACTTTCTTTTTTCCTGCTTCTATCCAGTCATTGCATATACACCATTGCACATAAGGTGAATGTGTGGATCATATTGCTATTCAAATATGACAAAGCAATTAAGTACTCAAATCAATAGTTAAAATTGTAGATGTATAAACATTTGATAAGAAAGGGGGGTGACATGCATTGCAAGATTAGCGTGGATTAAGGAAGAAGTAAAATGGTATCCATGACAGCTCTCCTAGAAGCCTTTGTGATGGGCTATATTCGAGATTGTGAAGCAGATGCGTAAGGGTACCACGACATATGGACTAAAACATACCTATATGCCACAGGATCAAACGGATGAAAAATATTGAACATTTGGTGACAAGCCGGCATCTCTTCACTTATATTTTCATCCTCCCAATAATCTTGCCCTTTGCCTAGAAATCAAATATAGAACGTACAAGTAAATGAACAACTGACTGCAATTGGACCTGGTAAGTTTCAATTGCAAGTACTATTAAAAAGGAAGCATTACAAGAGTAATGAATGGTTTTCAACTTTAGTAGCCTATAAAGTGGATAAGCAGTGGAATTTGGAATTAACATCCCAAAATAATGCCATAAGAAGTTTCGGAAAATCTCTGAGATTAGCATTACAAACTGGTAAAAAGATCAGGATTCATCAGAACATGATCTTATATGCATTGTTGACATGCCATTTTGCCCAGCTCCCAGCGAGATGATGCAGGGCCAACCTCGTCTCAAAAAAATAAAAATAAAGGTAGTTTTCATGCATACTACCAATACCACATACCAAGGCCCTTTCTTTTCCAATTTGTAACATTTCTGCGGGTTCCACAAAGAGAATATTCTTGTGCAAAGGCTTCCCAAACCTGAAATTAGTTGGTTCAAAGTCCATCAAACTACCAGCATATGGATAATACCGCCACTTCTCGTCAATACAGTTGGAATGGGATTGACAGTTTCTTTAATCATGAGACCTCAAAATGGTGCAAAAATATAGGTATTATCCAGCCAATTCCTGGCAGCTCACCTTACCAATTCCATTTCATAAAATTGATATTGCATGTTCATAATGCGGAAACATACATATGTTGAAGTCTGCCATGCAAGTTATTGCACAAATCAAAAACAGCATTTTTTGCAGCTTTTTAATGAACAATATGATGTAGGAGAGCTTTAGGAAACTTGGGCTCTTGCTGCCTACAATGGGAGTTGTGGTGGGTTTTGGGTATGGAAGGATTCTAAGGTATAGGATCTAAGCAGAGGAAGAAGGTTATCCAGGGTGTGAGGACAAATATGTGGGATATTTGGTTTGATTGTAAGAGCTTCAGG
>BRYE01000011.1:9625926-9630926 GCA_030159115.1 Actinidia arguta var. hypoleuca | reverse complement strand
AAGCTTATTTCTCATTTTAAATTCTATTCTGTTGGAATTTCCTCCACCCAGACTTCATCATATTAGCCATACCCATTTTACGAACATCATGCCAGACTGTCCAGCGTCTTATATCAGAAAGCATTGACCAGATGGTGCCATTTGAGTAAACTTGACCTTCATTTAATGAAAGGTCAAATATAGGACAGTTGAAGGCAACAGAATGGAGTGTTACACTTTTAAAATTCACTTATCCACTATATCCAACAGGCAAGATTTTCTCCAATCTCCCGTCAACAGTTAGTTAAACAAAAATAAAAATCTCAGACACTTCTAAATGTTTCGTCACAGTTCCATAGAAGACCAATGCCTAATGCTGACCACTTGAATTCAGGGTGCAGGGAGAATGAAATGGAAGCATGCATAACCGACAGTATCATTTGCATAAAGCCCATAAACTCATAATCTTGGATCTATATCAACCTAATTAATATCATTACAACCACTGTATCCACCTTGACATCATGCTCCTGCTACTAAAATCTCTGTTAACATAGTACCCAGTTATATCCAAGATCTCCCTCTAATATATCTTATTGCCCTAACATAAGAGTCTCCAAGGTAATGAGTTCTCAACAACCAACTTCGTGCCATCATTACTACTGCAGTCTCCACTGGCAACGGTACACCAAACACAATTCTCCACCAACTAAATATGCAACTAACTTTTTCATCTGCTATTTCCTTTCTAGTGAAACCCACAACCCTATCACTGAACCACCAGGAGTGCAACTGCCACCACACAGCAATTCCCCATCACCTGCACGATAATTATTTCTAACCATCCAGTTATGATTGCATTGCATGTATTAGAACAAAGGGTGTTGGTCATGCCATAAATAAGAAGCAAGACTCTTATTATATGAAACAGCTATATAATTGTCAGCTCACTCATGACAGAATTCGAAGGTTAGGGAAAAGCAAATTGACTGTGTTTACCATGGCTGTTTACTACATGCGATCTCTCCATGATAGTTTGTAATGAACTCTTAGAGCTTCTCCCAAATGGGTAATACTGTAATATAAACTATAATATCTCCCAAAGTTAGTATATGAACCTTGCGGACCTCTCTGTTAGGAAATAATATTAGTATTATTTATGTCTTTTATTATTTTTGTGTTATTTTAGGCTAGCCTTTTATTCCTTTTATTTCCTTGCCTATATAAGGCTTACTTTTGTAATATTCTCATAAGTTTTGTTAATACAAACCCTAGCCGTCTCTTTTCTTCTCTATCTCTCCCTTGCAAATTCTATCATGGTATCAGAGCATTGTTAATGAAAATACTGTCGATCCAATCTACGCTGTTCGGGGATCCAGAGCATTGTTAATACAAACCCTAGCCGTCTCTTTTTTTGAGTTTGATTCGCGATTGTTGGTTCGTAGTCAGTTCCGATCTGACCTAGTTGATTTGTTTTCGATTTTGTTTTAGTCTATTGGTTCAATAATCGGATCTGTTTGCAATGGCTGGTGAAAGAGATGACTCTCTGCAATCGATCAGTGTTCGGTTGAATGGCAAGAACTATTCCTACTGGTGTTACGTTATGAAGAATTTTTTGAAGGGCAAGAAGTTATGGCGCTATGTCAGCGGGGTTTCTATCAAGCCAACGGATGACAAAGCTAAGGATTATGCAGATCTGTTGGATACTTGGGAGGCCGACAATTCAAAAATCATTACTTGGATAAATAACTCTGTTGAGCACTCTATTGGTACGCAGTTGGCCAAGTATGACACGGCCAAGTATGACACAGCCAAGCAGGTTTGGGATCACTTGGCTAAGTTATACACGCACTCAAATTTTGCCCAGAGGTATCAATTGGAATCTGATATTTGTGCAGTGCAGCAGCAGGATATGACTGTGCAAGAGTTTTACACGACTCTTACTGGTCTATGGGACCAGCTTGCTCTCACAGAGCCTCTATCTCTACAGAGTAATTCTGATTATATTCTTCATCGAGAAGAGCAGCGGCTTGTTCAATTTTTGATGGCTCTTCGATCTGACTTTGAGGGTATTCGTGGTAATATCCTGCATCGAAGCCCACATCCGCTTGTTGATGATGTGGTTAGTGAGTTGTTGGCTGAAGAAACTCGTCTCAGGACCTTGGCTGGCAAGGGAATTCTTGCTGTTCCTAATCATTCTGTTTTGGCTGTCCCTTCGAGATCATATTCTAGCAATCAGAATCGTTCTTTCCAGAAGCGTACAAATAATGATGAGTGCAATTTTTGCAAGCAAAAAGGTCATTGGAAAGCTCAGTGCCCTAAGTTGTTGAATCAGTCCCCTGTATCATCTCAGCAGCAACGCAACCATAAGCCTCCACAACACTCGAATATTGCAGCTCCTGTTCCAGAGGTTGCATTGCCGCTAAATTCCAATATGGTTGCTTTTGCAGATCAGTTTCAGAAGTTCCTCTCTACTCAGGCTCAGTCACACCAACCACCATATGCCATGTCTACTACCTCTTCTACAGGTCTGTCCTCATCGGGTCCCTCAGGTACAACTGCATCCCTATGGATTTTAGATTCTGGTGCCTCTAACCATATGTCACCAGATTCTTCTGTGTTTAGTTCTACCAATCAATCTTCTTCTCCTGTTTCTGTTATTACAGCTGATGGATCTCCTATGCCTTTGTCTTTTATTGGTTCTGTTTGCACGCCTATATTGTCTCTTTCTGATGTTTATTGTATTCCATCTCTTAAAATGAATCTTGCTTCAGTTGGTCAGTTGTGTGATTCTGGATTTTCTATTCACTTTTCTTCCACCTCTTGTTTTGTGCAGGATCCACAATCCAAGAAGCTGATTGGGACAGGCCATAGGAAGGGGGGATTATATGTCTTGGATGAGCTGAAAGTGCCTGTTGTTGCTGCTTCCACTCCTGATTTGTCCTCTTTTCGTCTTAATAAAGATTCTTCTAGTTTTTACTTGTGGCATTCTAGACTTGGTCATGTTTCGGCCCCTCGTTTAAAATTTTTAGCTTCTAAGGGTTGTTTGGGAAATTTGCATGCTCATGATATTTCCGATTGCAGTGGTTGTAAACTTGCAAAATTTACCGCTTTACCTTTTAATCCCAGTATATCTTATTCTACTGCACCTTTTTAGTTAATTCATTCTGATGTGTGGGGACCTGCCCCTGTTGTCACTAAAGGAGGGTCCCGATATTATGTATCTTTCATTGATGATTACACTCGATATTGTTGGGTTTATTTCATGAAGCATCGTTCCGAATTTTTTGACATTTACATGGCTTTTAGGGCACTTGTTCGTACTCAGCATGATGCAATTATTAGATGCTTTAGGGCTGATTTGGGCGGGGAATATACTTCCAACGCATTTGAAAGATTACTCTTATCTGATGGTACAGTGCACCAATCTTCTTGCACTGATACTCCAGCTCAAAATGGGGTTTCTGAAAGGAAACATAGACACATTGTAGAGACAGCCCGTTCCCTTTTGCTATCTGCCAGTGTTCCTAGTATTTTTTTGGGGGAGGCTGTTCTTACAGCTGTACATTTGATCAATCGGATTCCGACAGCTCTTACTGCTGGAATCTCTCCTTATGAAGGGTTGTTTGGTAGTGCTCCTGATTATTCATCCTTGAGAGTCTTTGGTAGCACATGTTTTGTTCTTCGTCCTGAAGCTGAGCGCAATAAGTTGTCTGCTCGATTTGCTGCATGTGTTTTTCTTGGTTATGGTGAGGGAAGAAAGGGTTATCGTTGTTTTGATCCCGTCTCTAACAAATTTTATGTCTCTCGTCATGTTGTATTTATGGAGCATATTTCTTTCTTCTTTATTCCTTTTCCATCTCATACTGTAACTAAGGCTGATCTGATTCATATTGATCCTTTTTCTGATGATGCCGATGATGTTCTAGACTCTACTGTTTCTTCTCCTAACCAATCTCTTTTGCAGCCTTTTCCTATACATTACTCTCGTAGGTCTAACACACCTACTGATGCTCCCCCTTCTTCGGCCACCCAAGAAGCTCCTGAAGTTGTGGATTCCGCACCGCCTTCTGCCAAGCGTATTCGTAAGTCCACTCGTTTGCCTGATTTTGACTACTCATGTTACTCCAGTTCCTTTACCTCTTTTCTGTCTTCTATTCACAATCTTTGTGAGCCTCAGTCATATACAGAGGCTGCTCGTGACCCTCTTTGGCAGCAAGCTATGGATGCGGAACTATCTGCTTTGCATCGCACTGGTACTTGGGATTTGGTGATGCTTCCGCCTAGTAAAAAGACTATTGGTTCTCGTTGGGTCTATAAAATTAAGACCAACTCTGATGGTTCAGTCGAGCGTTATAAGGCCCGCTTGGTTGCTAAAGGATTTGCTCAACAATATGGCACGGATTATGAGGAGACCTTTGCTCCTGTTGCAAAGATGACCACTATTCGTGCACTCATTGCAGTGGCTTCTGTTCGTCATTGGCATATTTCTCAGTTGGATGTTAAAAATGCCTTCTTGAATGGCGATCTCAAAGAAGAAGTGTATATGATTCGTCCTCCAGGTGTTGCTCACTCTTCTGGACAGGTTTGCCACCTCAAAAAGGCACTGTATGGTCTCAAACAGGCTCCTAGAGCTTGGTTTGAGAAATTCTCTTTGGTGGTCACATCTCTTGGTTTCTCTCCTAGCCATCATGATTCGGCTTTATTTGTAAAGTCCACTTCTACAGGCCGTATTATCCTTTCCTTGTATGTGGATGACATGATTATTACCGGTGATGATATTGATGGGATTGCTGCTTTGAAGATTGAGTTGGCCCGTCAGTTTGATATGAAGGACTTGGGGTCTCTTCGCTATTTCTTGGGCATCGAAGTTGCCTTCTCGCCTAAGGGTTATTTATTGTCCCAATCCAAATACACTGCAGATATTCTTCAGCGAGCTCGTCTCTCGGACACCAGGACAGTTGATACTCCTCTTGAGCTAAATGCTCGTTATGCTCCTACTGACGGCACTCTCTTACCTG
>BRYE01000011.1:9590926-9620926 GCA_030159115.1 Actinidia arguta var. hypoleuca | reverse complement strand
TGAATTATCCTATTTTGATTTTGAGATTGATTATATCAAAGGAGAATCTAATTTTCTCTCTGATTTTTTTACAAGGGAATTTCTCCAAAGTTCATCATGATCAGTGATACTGATAGAAAAAAATTAAATAAATTATTAAAAAATATTGAAGATCTTAAATTTCAAAGATCAAGATGGCTTAATACAGGCATCGATTATGATGGTGTTTATAATTATAAGATAGAGAAAATTTCTCATTTAACACAAAAAATTAACAACCTTAAATTACAGGTTGAAAAATTGTATATTACAAAATCTTATATCTTATATCTTTTTATTATTTTCAGATGGCATCCTCATCTAAAGGAGAAGGAAGGGATAATACCCCTAGAGCCAGAGGTAGAGGGAGAATATTGTCTCCTCATATATCTATTGATGATGAAGGTTTCACTATTGTGGCCGCCAAGAATCCTATATATAAGAGGGGGGATATATTGGTTCATCATCCTCTTCCAATAAACAGAAAAAAACTACTCCTATAAACCAGGAAACTCTGGCTAATATTGTAGCCAATGAGGATACCACATATTATATCTCAAAAAATTATCCCCTTCATGTTTGCTATATTGAGCAAGAAGACTTCAATCTTATAGATGATACATGGGCAATCAGAACGAAATATTTAGCCCCATATCAAACACCTTCCTTATTAGGAAAGCATCGTAGATATTTTGAGGCTATCATGACATATACTGACAATATGAATATTAGTCATACTAGAGAATCTCCATCAGATTCAGTTAGTGCTATTATTTATAGCAAAGTTATTATCAAGAAGATTATAAAACCAGGTTCTTGGGGATTTGATTTTGCAACCTCAAAAACTATGAAAATTAATGAGGTATCACATAATTATAATTATTGGGATTATCAATATGGATTCTACTATATTTTCTTGTATCAAAACAAGAAAAATAAGCGTACTTGGTTTTTCAAGCTATGTAATCAAATTATTCCATCTAAAGAAGTTCCGTCTTGATTCTACGACTAGTGGCTCATATATGGGCCCATTCTTGATATTTTACCTTCCAATATTTTGGAAGCTTACCATAGATGGGAAGTTTGGCATCCTCTTATACGGAAAAAAGATAATTTATCATATAATCATAATATGATTTTATTCTTTATTGAATTTGGAATTCCATGGATATAAAAATGAGATTTCATTATTAAATATGACTCTAGTGTGGATATTTCAACACTTCAGAGAGTATTTTGGGTAAGATGGTGGAATAATTTCCCCTAAAAGGATATTGCTAACCTTTTTGATCAAATAAATAAAAAAACAGATGTATATTTCTCCAAATATCAAGCCAATAAAAAAGAAGTATCTTCCTTCTTAAAAAGATCATCTTTAAACCTATTTGTGATGTTAAACGATCAGATTAAATCTGAATATCCAAATATTTCATAAGCCGATCTTATGAAGAAATGTAAGCAATTCTTTAAAGATCAGTTTATTAGTTCCGTTAAAGATGATTCTTCCATGGGCTTTGCTAAGGATAGTGAAGATGGCAAGTCTATATGTGCGGGAGAAAGACAAGATCTTGATGAGGATATTACCTCTAAAGATTTTGAATTTCACAATGAATAAATGACAGAGTTTGGGGCTTCATTAAATGAAAGAAAGAGCAAAATTAGCAAATAGATGTCGTGGTATCATCAATGACATAAGCAACACTATAATTGATCCACGGAGCTGGCAACTATAATTTTGGCATTTTGTTTCCATTATTGATATGTTACCATTCACTTTAAAAAAGTTAAACTGTACACTTTTATAAAGTTTGTTTATTTTTTATTATGAGGGTATCTTTCCGTCTTTCCGTCCTTGTGAAGGCATCATTTGAAAGTCCCCCCCTCTCTCTCTCTAAAGTGTTTGCTCTCTCTCTCTCTCTTTGTAAAAATTTCCATTATTGATATATATATATATATATATACATACATTGGAGTGGAAGAAGGAAATATATGCACGTCTATTTGCGTTTTATATATTGATTTTGATTAAAAAAATTGTATGATTCACTCTAATAACAATTCGATTCACCTTTAATCTCTTCCTCCAAATTTTTGAATTTTTGTTCAGAGATTGCAAGCATTTGAGTTCAAAGGGAGATACAGGTTATATACAAAATCAACTCTGTTCCAAATCACAACAAAGACATTCATCTCCAATTTTTCCAAAGATAAATCAAAGTTTTGATTTTGAGAGAGAGAGGAGTACATACTCAAACCCTAAATCATCTTGGTTTTGAAACCTTCTATATGAGAGAGAGGTGTGAGAGACCCAGAGAGAGATGGGGCGGAGAAAGAAAGGGATTATATTATTTTTTATTTTTAAGGGATGAACAGTGGCTCCCCACATGTGGGGAGTACTGTAGCAATCCCTAAAAGTATGGAGCAACATAGATGTTGGAGCATATTTTTCATGATTTACTCCCTATTATGTCCAATAAATATGGAAGTGGCATATGTTGGAGATGCTCTTATATCCAAATTCCTAATATGGTTTGATGAAGAATTGTAGTGAAATCAAATTAAAATTGCATGGCCTAATTATTTGAATTCAACTATAGGGACTAAAGTAACACTTTCGTCAAAGTATAAGAATCGATGGTGGAACTTGCCTTATAGGAAAAGGGAAAATTACAATTGGCTCTCCGTTAGTCATGTGGTAAGACGATTAACAGAGATTTTGCTAATGTCAACATGTAATTTTTTTGAAATGCCCATTCTAACCCTCTGCTTAAAGAGAGTGAACTAAAGGCCCTGATTTTCTCTTTACATCATCACCACAATGCTTCAAAATTGATGAATCACGATAAAAGAGAGAGATTGATTGAAAAAGGAATGAACAGGTTGAACAAGAGTTTGGGATTGGGGCAACCAATAAAGCCTCTCTTTTATTCTCCATCATAGCATTCCATAATCATCATAATCCAGACATTGTTACCATTGCAGTCCTCTCACTACACCTCCCTACCAAGAGAGTGAACTGAAGACAACACCATCGCCATAGTGCTTCACGCTTTATGAGAATCACGATGAGAGAGAGAGAGATTGATTGAAAAGGGAATGAGCAAGTTGAACAAAAGTTTAGGATTGGGGCCTGACAATAGAGCCTCTTTTTTTCCCTCCATCGTAGCATTCCATAATCATCATAATCTAGACATTGTTACCGTCTCTATAAGATCCCAAAATTTTAAAATATCTAATTTTTCTAATTAATGTATAAATTATATGATAAATAAAAAGTAGGTGCAATATATGTTATTTATGTGACATTAATGTATGTTATTTTCTAAGTATTAAGTAGAATTTTATAAAAAACTTACGAAAATAAATTCTTACTTGAAAAGATTTTCTGTTAAAACGTAACAGAAAAATGAACACATGTCAAGCATGTCTGAATGACCCGTATGGATCAATAGGGACCACATGGTAGTGTGACTCATCCCATGAGGTACTAGGTGATTAAATCACCCAAGCCCCAAACGACAACAACCCCTAACGCCCTTCTTGTCCAAGCATTTCTGCTGGGACTTGACAGCTGAGAGAGAGAGAGAGAGAGAGAAGAATATGGATAAAAGAGAGAGAGCGAAGAAGAAAGAAAGAAAGGAGGAAGGAAAAAGCTTAGTGAACCACATTTTCCAATGGTTTTTACACAATAACCTCACTCTCCTTTCCTATTCTTTTTATATTTACTTAGCTTAGAGAAGAGTCTAAATACTCTAGGATTGAGTGTTATACTCTACTCGAGTTAAAGTTAAGAAATATGTTGAAGATACGGCACGAGGATGCCGTTTTAGAATCAAGTTTCAAAACAAAGCTATGTCGATTTTCATTTATAAACCACTGTCAGTGTTTTGAGCAAGACTCCCTAATAGAAAAACCTTTGGAGTTGATTCAAGTATCGCAGAGTAGCTACTTCAAATACCTACAACTTTACTTCAAATAGCATTTTTTTCAATTTTGAGATTAGGATGCCCAAAAAAGACTTGGAAGTCAGGACAATAAAACGGAGTCCACAGTTTTTCACATCTTGACTGGTCAGGTTTTTCCTAAACTAGTAAAGAAAATATAAGTTAGGTACTGACCTTGGCTGGATCGGTCGGGCTTTTTATGGACCGATAGAGGAAATATGAGTTAGGTATTGACCTTGACTGGATCGGCCAAGCTTTTCTTGGATCAGTTGAACCTATTTGACCAGTTGAACTTTTTCCCTAATCGGTTAAGGCTTGACAGATCCTATCTTTTGAACACCCAAGCCTCCATAGTTAGCCTAGTCCTCAGTCGATAAACTTAAGTTAATTTTAAATACTTAAGTAAATGCATGAATACTGATCATTTCAATAAATGATACTTATAGGCAATCAATCCGACTAGCTTAAGGAACGAGACGGAAATGAGTAACGAAATACCTACGTAAGCAATGTAAGTAACCTTAATCTCTAAAGTAGGGTAAATTACTCTTTTATGCAATGATATACGCATGAATTATGTAATGCTATGCAAATTAAATCCATGGATTCCATAAGAATCTTTTGAATTTTTTTTTATATATATGCCTATGTACTATATGTTTCTACCTTTTAGGAAGGTATTCGGCCAGCGCACCTCAACTCACTGATGTGTGGAAGTATGTTATGAAACCCGACTAAGGACAGGAGATCATAATGCATATATGACATGTGGTACTTTTCCCTTTAAATTTTTTTTTTCTTTTCTTTTCATTTGCGGAAGCGAAACATGTATATTTATTTTTTGAGCCAATAAAAAATTAATATTAAATTTATTCATTCAAATATATGCCTGTATTGATTACATGTCATATTGTTCTTACATACTTGCATACATTACATGTTCAAAAGGCCTCAGACATTCTAGTTCGGGCTAGACAACATCAAATCTATTGTTCTTGTTACATGACATGACGTAATCTATCTTAAAGTTTACATTGTCAAAATGAATTTCAAAGCATCAGGTTCTATCATTTTACTCCACCTGCTTGCCTTTGTCTCTTAAACATTGCCAAAAATAATTTCCTAAGCACATTGGTTTAGCGTATAACCATAAACTCTAACATAGGTTTGATATACTTATCAAAAGTAAAAAAAATATTATAGTAGATGCGTATAACATACATAGCATAGAGAAAGACAAAACATTTGATCTTCGCCATAACTTGTTCAAAATTCATGACTGTATATGTGGTTTGACTATATCTTAGTCAACATAATTCTTGAAATATACATTATGCACTATAACTTTTCGTCCTTAGCTGGGTTTGATAACATACTTTCATGCCCCCGTGGGTCGAGGTGCTCTGGTCAAATACCTTCTCAAAAAGTAGAAACATATGGTGCATAGGTATATACATACAAAATCTTTTCGAAGGATTCTTATCCAGTCCATGGATTTGATTTACATAACATAACATAATTTCATGCATATACCATAGCATAAAAGAATAATTTACTCTATTTTAGAGATTAAGGTTACTTACTTACTTGTGTGGGTATTGCATTACTTTCGTTCGTCATGTTTCTTAGACTATTCAGATTGATTCTTATACGTTTTATTTATTGACATGATTAGTATTATGACCTTTAATTAAGTGTTCACAAGATACTTAAGTTGCATCAAACGAGTACTAAGCTAACCATGGATCTTAAAACTCGTGTCGTATTTTTAACGTATTTCTTAACTTTAACTAGGATATACTATGTCACTCAATCCTATAGTATTTAGACTCTTCTCTAATTTAAGTAAATACAAGAAGAATAAGAGAGAAGAGTGAGGTTACCGTGTGAAAATCGTTTGTGATTCGCTAAGATTTTTCATTTATCCTTTATTTTTTCTTATTCTTCCTCTCTTCTTCTCTCTCTTTTCTCTCTTCTTCTTTTTCTCTTTTCTTTTTTCTTCTTTATATCTTCTCTCTCTACGCAGTGTCTAGTCCTAACATTTCTGCTAGGACACACATAAAAAGGGGGAGTAGTTGGATGGTTTGACTTTTGGGACTTGGGTGGGTAGCTTACATAATGACTTTTGGAGTGAGTCACAATACTATGCTTAATACGTGTTCATTTTTTTATTACACTTTAACAGAAAAACTTTTTGAGTAAAAATTCATGTTTTCTGTAAAAAAGTTTTAAAAAATCTTACTTAATACTTAGAATATAACATACAGTAATTTCACATAAATAATATGTATTGATGTACTTATTTGGTATTTACTAAGTAATTAACATATTAATTAGAGAATTTAAATATTTTAAAATTTTGGAATTTTATAGCATAATGTATGTTTCAAGAATTATATTGACTCATATATAGTCAAACCACATGTACAAGCATGAATTTTGATCAAGTTATTGTGAAAGATCAAATGTTTTATCTTTCTCTACATTGTGTATGTTATACACATATAACATGATATTTTCTTATTTTTAATATGGTATTGAATTTATGTTAGAGATAATGGTTATACGCTAAGAAAATGTGCTTAATAATATTATTTCTGATAATATTTCAAGTGATAAAGGAAAGCAAGTGGTGTAGATTGATAAAACCCCACGTTTTGAAATTTATTTTGAACAATATAAAATTTAAAATAGATTACGTCATGTAATATTTTATGTTGTCTAGCCTAGACCATATTTTGTTCGAGGCCTTTTGAACTAGTATGTATGAATGATATGACAGGTACAATCTCTCTACCGACACGGGCAAGTATTTTGAATGAATGAATTTAATACTGATTTTTTCTTGGCTCCCAAAATAATATATACGCGTTTTGTTTCCGCACATGAAAAGAAAAGAAAATTTTTAAAGGAAAAAGGACTACAAAATATGGTATTAGAGCCTGGAGCCGCGTGGTCGTCGGTGGTCGTCACAGAATGGTATCAGAGCCCAACGGTTTAGAGACTTGTACTGTGTCTAATTCATTTTAAAGATGAAATATGCTATTAATTATACTCGCATGCTAGCAACTATAAGATAACGATTAGTTTTGTTAGGATACTCCTCTATCAATTATTGTCTCACGATCGAGTCTATTTATGTTTATAGATTCATGGCAACAAGAGGGCGAGGAGGACTAAGGAGAATGGGATGACGCAACCCCGATCTTAATTGAATTGAGAGAGCCTTGGAAGACTTGTTCAATGTTTTGGAGCACCATAGTCCTACCCTAGGGATTCCCATAATCCATCAATTCCACGACCCAAGGCCTCCAACATTTGAGGGCACGACTGATCCTGAAGTGGCTAAGCGTTGGCTACAAGAGATCAGGAAGACTTACACAGACATAAGGTTAGCTTTGCTGCCTACATGTTTGTCGGATAGGCCCACGAATAGTGGCTAATCACTTCGAAAAGGGAGCCCCACATGACGTGGGAAAGATTTTAAATAGTTTTTAATGAGAAGTATTTCCACAAGCACTTTAGTCAAAGAAAATCAAGGAATTCATTCATTTAAAACAAAGGAATAGACAGTGATGGCATATGAGGCCAAGTTCACTAAATTTGCATGATATGCCCCATATATGGTGGACACCGAGAAGAAGAATGCGAGAAAATTTGAAGAGGGTTTGAGAGGGAACATCAAGAATCGATTGGAATTGTTCTAGTTGCCTATGTATACAGATGTGGTGAACCGTGCATTCCTAGATAAAATGAGTAATAAAGAATATTATCAAGACCGAGACAATAAGAGAATGGGAGAAGTATTCAAGGGGAGGTATCTAAGGGACTGGGAAGATCAAAAACCAATCAATTCAAGAAACCAAACAAAGAAACTACGAGCAAGAGCTACCCATCATCATCATCCAAGGGAACTTATCCATAGTACCCTAAGTGTGGAAAGTTTCACAAGTGGATCATTTGTTATGCGAGGATGGGAGCCTGCTTCAATTATGGCCAATAGGGCCTTATGATTAGGGACTATCCCAAATCTAATCACTCACAGACTATGATTGCTTCAACCGCGACACCATCCCCATCTGTTCAGAGACCTACTTCTACTGCTAGAAGGGGTCAATTTCAACAAAGAAGAGTACTCGCACTTGTACTTGGAGATGTCCTAGCTTCCACATTTGTGGTCTCAGGTATACTCATTATCGATTCATTTTCTGCTCATGTATTGATAGATTCGGGTTTTACTCACTCCTTTGTTACACCTTATTTTGCCACTAAATTGTCTAACCCTCCTCAACTCTTAAACTTTACCTTATATGTTTTCACCCCATTTGGGGACTCCATGATAGGTTCATATATCTTTAGAGATTGTGAAATTCAAGTACATGATGTCCTTCTACATGTAAATCTAATTCCTTTAGACATCAAAACTTTGATGTTATTTTGGGAATGGATTGGTTAGTTTCAAACTATGCTATCATTGATTGTGTGGACAAGAAACTAAAATTTTAAATTCCTATGCAACCAAAACTATCATTTAAGGAAAAATGTATTGTTTCTCCACCCTACCTCATCTCTTATATGCATGCACATCGGTTGCTTAAGAAGGGGATGTTATTTTGCGTCCATTATAGATTGTACACCGAAAGAGATCAACCCATCTGATATCCTAGTTGTGAAAGAATTTATGGATGTATTTCTAGATGACCTTGTTGAGTTGCTTTCCGATAGGAAATTGAAATTCACTATAGACTTAGTTCCGTGTACCTCTTCAATTTCAAAGGCACCATATAGAATGACACATGTCGAATTGAAAGAGTTAAAACTTCAGCTGCAACAGTTGTTGGATAAGGGTTTCATCCGACTAAGTACCTCACCTTGGGGTGCTCTGGTTTTGTTTGTGAATATATGTTAGAGATATGGTTATACGCCAAGCGAATGTGCTTATGAATATTGTTTCTGAGAATATATCAGGTGATAAAGGAAACAAAGTGGAGTAGATCGATAGAATCCCATGTTTTGAAGTTTATTTTGAATAATATAAAATTTAAGATAGATTACGTCATGTTATACGATAAGAACATAGATTTGATGTTATCTAGCCCAGATCATATTTTGTCCGAGGCCTTTTGAACCAGTATGTATGGATGATATAACAAGTATAATCTCTCTACCAATACGAGCATGTATTTTTTAATGAATGAATTTAATATTGATTTTCTATTAGCTCCAAACATAAATATACATGTTTCGCTTTCGCAAATAAAAAAAATTAAAAGAAAAAGGATCATGAAAATGGCGTGACACCGCCCGATGCTGCGTGAAGATGCGTGGGCAACGTGGGTCGTCGCAGTCGCAGTCGCAGTCCTCTCACTACACCTCCTCATTATCGAAACATGCTCCCCTCACTCCTCATTAACTAATGTAGAGAAACATATAGAAAAGCAAACTATGCAACAACAATCACAAACACATTATAATGAAAATTAACTATCCCTTTTTACTCAAACTTATGTTATAATAAAGAGCACTACCTAGTCAAAAGGCCTTATTTAGGACGAATTAAGAAAAAAGGATTACATCTTTGTTTACCATAGTAACGACCGAACAGTGACTTACACTCATCTAAGACCTAAATAAATTTGGTTTTGACACTTGATAGTTGAAAATAAAATTGGTACAATGAAAAGCTTAAAATAATCTACTTGAGCTACGAATTGTGCAAGAAATAAAATAAGAAAAAATATATGAGTGATAATTAAATTCCAAAATCAAATAATTATACCTTACACACAAGCATATCAATATATATAAACATTAACGTCCCCAAATAGCATAAAAGCATCACTGACTCCTTGGCTCAAGTCTCATCACTCGAAAGGTTTTAAAAATATTTTCAAAAAGTAACGCTTGTGCGAGTTAAGTATTTCAGGGTTACTAGTTATACCAATTATCAATGCGCACAGTAAATTAAAAATGAGAAAATATTTTCATGAAACAAATTCGATATTATCCTTTATAAAACAATGTCGGCGTAATTAGCCAACACCATAGGAGTACTTTTAACGAGAATATGTCTAAAATATAATATTATGTCAAACCATTATTCACGCAATGCTTAATCAATACATATTCACAAAATCATATGATGCTACAATGCAGTGATAAAATAAGTGAGGAGCTACCTTAGTATGGCGACATTAATATTAAGTCTCGAGATAGTTCCATCCATATACCTCCCTAGCTACCCGCAGGTCTGCTAATTGCGTGTCCCAGCATTGATGCGACAGTAATCTCGGATGGGGAGACCATCGGAAACAAGTATTAGAAATTATTTATGCTCATATTTATGCTCATTTTCAAATATAAACAGACATTCATGGCATGATTATTTAGGATATGTGATTTTGAGAAACAACAATTAACCGTAAATTACATATATGCAAAATACACAATATTATTTAAAATCTAGACTAATATATTTATCAGATTCAATGAACATCAACATGATTCTTTAGCATGATAATTAAATTGTATGCTGAACAAGTTCTCAAAATGCATAATAAAACATACTTTTGGAAAAGTCTGGGTAAAAACAATACTATTCACATATATGCTCAGAAGCTTAAGAAACTCTATTGTTCTAAAAATGAAATAAAACTTATTTTTTATTCATTTAATTAGCATGCAAATACTTTTATTTAGTGAGTGAAAAGGTGTCTAACGAGTGATTAGAAATTAATTAAAGATGAACTCAAACCTAATCAAATAACAACTCACCATCAAAATATGCTAAAAAATTAAATATAACTTTCTCAATGATTAGGGTGGCCCAAACAGGTCCAAATCAGTTTTTTAGAGTTAGAAATTGTTATTTTCGGCATATGTTTAACCAAAAATGTGTTATAAAACTCAATTGGAGCTCCGACCAAACTACCATACATAAAAACGACCTCGTAGCATGTGTACATGCGCAGGAATGGGCATACATGGCCGAAAAAAGTGAAGAATATCGGCTCACCGAAGCGGCAGCGCGGTAGATTGCGGTGCAAGAGGGCGAAAATGGCGGATTTCGAGGATGATGTGGCCCTAAGGGTGAAACTTAAAAGCTATCTGTCCAAGATGGCTGAAATGTGGGATGGTGGCAGCAGTAGTTTGTTCACAGTGGCAGAGAGAGAAAATGATAGTTGTTGTGGTAAAAATCTGGGAGAGTAATCAACAGTCAGAATTGCTTCTCGGCCTCGGCATTGAACCTGGGCTTAGACTGGGGCGACCTGCAAAGCGGCGACTTGCACACTAGTGAACAAAAGTAATCGGCCGGGGTGAGGCCGCTCAGAACCCCTCCGGCGTATGAATCAGATCAAGACGATCAAGAGATAATGAAAGACAATATGGCGAGCACAATAATAAATGTGTGTGATGCCTGTGTTGAGCGTACCTTTTTGTAATGGGGGAGAGGCCTTTATATAGACGGAGTAATGAGCCATGTAAATGAATCACGACGAGTTTCTCGGAAGGATAAGTATGAGAGGATATCCCAATAAATTCAGAGATAACGTAGGAGGATGCCATTTGGTGAGCAATCCGTATTTTTAGACGTCGTGATGGAGCTGGAGTCTTATCGGAGAAGGTTCCCTTACAGAGGTGGAGTTCTCATGGAGATGGACTCTGATTCGGAGAAAGAATGATGGAGGAGTCTCATGAAAATAAACTTTTGTCGGGGGTGAAGTCCTCTTGGGGAATAAGTCTTTATGGAGACGTCTCTGCCTCGGGCAAAATGAACAACCTTGCCCGATGGCAATCTGATGGAACCGTTTGTGTAGGCGAAATGAAGCTCAACTTTTTAATAACACGAGGCGACCAAAAAAGTGGGTGCTGTGAGCCCTTGGGCGATGTGCACCACTTAGAATATTTAGAACTTAAGAGGTGGCGTGTATTTTTCCCACATCAGTAGCCCCCTACTCAAAGCGCCGAGATATTTGGTATCTTTGAGTAAATACATTAAGTGTCAGTCATGGAACCACGTAGGCACACATTAATTACGCCCCTCTCTCGCTGGGACACGTGGGCGAGGGTATTAACTTTTACAATAAAATTTGGGCAAAATGGCGGTGCGATAATGATGAATTTTGGCGGGATAGGCAGTTTTGAGCTTGAATTTCAAAAGGTCGCATTATCTCGGACGTTGAAGCAGATGGATCTCAGTCGTTGGTATTTCCTATATATAGGGGGTCCCACCCATTCATTTATACTTTTCTACTTCTACTACCAAACCGCTACTCTCGCCCCTGTTTGTGGTCGCCCTTTTCACTCCGATTTTCTCCTCGCCTTTGTTTGTGGTCGCCCTCCCGTTCTCTAGCACAGTAGGTACCTTGACTAAGTCCTCGTTCTTGTAGTTTTATGTCCTATAGGCCTGAGGTTATCCCATCAGACTTGGAGTCCTTGCCTTCTTGGATATCTGACCACCTAGGAGAAGGATCGTCATATATTACTATCGAAGTAGAACAATCTCCTAGATCGCCTATGGAAGACCCATCAGCCCCTGAGGTCGCCCCCTAGGTGATATTCATTCCTCTATAGAAAAGGAGCATAATATTGTGACTCCCGAGAAGCTAGACTCGCTCAGGGATACTTATTCCTTTCCCTAGGGCGTACAAATTAGACTTTCCGAGGAGAATAAAACCATACTTTCAACCTGCCCTGACGAGGTGGCCTTTTATGAGGCCTCCTTTTCCGCGGGCCTTCGCTTTCCTATTCACCCTACCGTTAGATTAATTTTAACGTTTTATAATATTTGCCTGGCCCAACTCATCCTTAACGCGTGGCGAAGTATCGCCGACGCCATGGCGTTGTGGCGAGCATATAAATATTCGATAACCTTTTCCGAGTTTAAGAACATATTTTCTCTCAATAGTAACCCTAAACCGGATCAAGGGTGGCTGTATTTTAAGGCAAGGTACAAGAAAATCATCCTCGGAGGATACCCCAGCAACGTGAAGGGGTGGAAGAGCAAATTTTTCTTCGCCTCCGGGGATAGTTGGGAGCTTCCTGATGATTCACCTTAGGAAGGAGTGCCAAGGGTCCCGAGATCATGGAATATTCCAGGTAGGTTTTAATTTCATTAGAAATCTCAATTTATTTATCAATAAAATCCGAACTAACATTCTATGGCATCTTTCAGATAAACGCTGCAATGATCCGCCCAAGCTGCTCGGGTATGAGCAGGAGTTTTTCAACGAGATTTCAAAATCGGTGGTAGAACGTTGGTGCTTTTTAGTCCCCATGCTTCTCAAATCGAAGTCAATCCGTCGATTTTTCTACTCTCCCAGACCTATGGCATCTGGGACTGAGGGCGAGGAGCCATATAAACACGTGCCATCAACGTCGTCGAGCGAAGCAGGTGAGTCCCGCCCTTCCCGTGGTGAATACATCCAGCAAGACAACCATTCCCGAGATGAATCAATAGAATATCTAAGGACCCTTAGGAAGGAACTGAAGAGGATTATACCTCATATTTCCGACTTGACTTTGTTAAGATGGTCGGGAGGAAAAGTTTAAGATCCCCTTTTAGAATTTTTCCCGTCTATCTTGGGATCAAGCTCGGACCCGACATCGAAATTCTGGTCGGATTCTGGGCTACTTCCTGAGCTTAAATCGAATGGTATAAATTCTTGTCTATTTTTGTCATTTATTTTTTCATATCTGACATTTGTGCCTTATTTTGCAGCTATGTCGAGGAGGATTAGCCTAAAAAAACTTGGCGAGAAGGTGGAGAAGCCAAGGGCAAAAGCTCGGCCAAAATATCCATTCCCGTTAAGGGAGTGGTAATTGGCGAGAAACGTCCATTGGACGAACCTTCTATCTCGCCAAGTAAGAAGGCTAAATCTGGAGAAAGCCCCAAAGGGAAGGAGCCCGCCATCGCTCCTGAACCCAAAAAGAAAATGTTTGGTCCTGTTGATCGTCCGAGGGCCACTACCTCTTTGAGGCCCGGGGAGGTAGCTCGCCCTCATTGGGGACTGTCCTCGGTCCTAGGGCTTCCATTCTAGGGAGCCCTTCTGTAGCCGAGAAAGTCCTCCGAGGAGTGATCCCTCATTCGGACCAAGAAAAGGTGGGGCAACTGTCCTTAGACCAGACTGCCTCTAAATTTTTTCATGCCCTTGGCTAGGTATTATCTCAACACTTCCTCGACTCTTTATTTTATCCTTGTTAAATGTGCTCAGGTTGATCTAAAAGGATTTATTTATAGCAGGCACTCGTGCTTGGATCTTCTCTGGCGGTCAAGAGTAGAGAAACTGTTGATGAGGCATCCCTTCAACAAGGGCGAGCCACTTCTTTGGAAAGTGAAGTCTCCCGCCTCCAGAAATTATCTGGCAATCTAGAGCAACAATTGGCCGAGGCTCGAGCTTAGGAGCAACAGGCCGGCGACGAGTTCGCCAAATTAAAAAATGAAAGAGACACCCTTGCTGATAATTTGGAAAAGTCCTGGATATTGGTGGTGGAGTTGAGGGAAAGTTTGGGCCGATCTAAAAAATCAGTTGTCGAGGAGTTTAAATCTTCGTCGGATTTCTTGGGGGCTGTTGAAGATGCTACCTCAAAGTATTTTGGCTAAGGATTTGACTTCTGCAAGCGACAGCTTCGTCGCCATCATCCTGACCTCGCCATCAACTTGGAGGACATGGGTCTTGATCATGATCTGCTTGCCGAGGAGGACAAGGATGAAGAAGGGGAGGGGGCAGCCGAGGAAACTGTTGAGAAAGGCGATGCAAATCCTCCTCCCTCGTAATAATAATTTTTTTTTTTGCGATGTGTAATTGTAATTCAATGAATATCATTTTAGTTTTACAAATTTTTTTCGCACTGGCGTAAATTGCTTGGAATCCTTAATTACAATGCCTTCTTTTAATTTGAATTGAATGGCGATCAAGATGCTTCGACCGTTTTAAAACGGACTGGCAATCTGGAATTTTCAATTTTTAACATGGCGATCAAGATACCTCCGTCATTTTAAAACGAACTGGAAATCTTTGGTACGGCGATCAATATGCCTCCCATCGTTTTATAACGGTTTAATTTTCAACATGGCAACCAAGATACCTCCTTCGTTTTAAAATAAATTGGCAATCTTTGTTACGGCGATCAAGATGCCTCTTGTCGTTTTATAACGAACTGGCGATCTTGATCTTGGCGACTTCCAAGATGGCGATTAAGATGCCTCCATCGTTTTATAACGAATTGGTGATCTTGATCTTGGCGACTTCCAAGATGGCGATCAAGATGCCTCCCGTCGTTTTATAACGAATTGGCGATCTTGATCTTGGCGACTTCCAAGATGGCGATCATGATGCCTCCGTCGTTTTATAACGAACTGGCAATCTTGATCTTGGCAACTTCCAAGATGATGATCAAGATGCCTCTGTCGTTTTATAACGAACTGGCGATCTTGATCTTGGTGACTTCCAAGATGGTGAGATAGATGCCTCCGTTATTTTATAACGAACTGGCGATCAAGATCTTGGCAATGGCCATCAAGATGCCTTTGTCATTTTATAACGAATTGGCGATCTTGAATACGGCGATTAAGATGCCTCCGTCGTTTTATAACGAATTGGCGATCTTGGTCTTGGCGACTTTCATCCTGCAATTAGAGATATGCCGGCGAACAAGGATGATTAAAATAAACTAGAGAAATTTTATTAGAATTAACTGGCGATGATTACAACTGTATTGCCCAGGCGAGCTGACTTTCAAGGCGACCAGATATGTCATTGGTAATACTTTTTCAGATGCTCGGCGTTCCAAGGATGGGAAAGTCTTTTGTCCATTCATGTTTTCAAGCCAATAAGTCCCTGCTTTAGATACCTTGACGACCTTAAAGGGGACTTCCCATGTTGGGCCTAGCTTTCCTTCATATGGCTCTTTAGTAGATAGGGTAACACTTTTTAGGACCAGATCGCTAGGTAGGAACGACCTATATTTGACTCTCTGTATAGTATTTGGCGACTTGGTGTTTATAAGTTGCTTGGCGTATGCTTGCTTGCTCCCGTTTTTCATCAAGGAGGTCGAGGTTGAGTCTCAGCTCGCTTTCATTATTATCTTTGTCGAAATTTGAGGTCCTAAAACTTGGCATTCTAATCTCGACGGGTATCACCGATTCTGTCCCATAGACCATGGAGTAAGGTGTCTCGCCAGTAGGAATCCTGCTCGTTGTATGATATGCCCAAAGTATTCTGGCAGGTCTTTTACCCATTCACTTTTAGATCTCTCTAGTCTCGTCTTTAGATTCCTCAGGATGGTTATGTTAGTAACTTCGACTTGGACATTGGCTTGGGGGTGACCAGGAGAGGAGAAATGATGTGATATGGCGAGATTCGAACAAAATTGTCTGAACCCATCATTGTCAAACTGCCTGGCATTGTCCGAGATGAGAATATTGGGAATTCAAATCGGCAGACAATATTTGTCCAAACAAAATTTCTTATATTCTTCTCGGTGATTTTGGCGAGTGGTTCTGCTTCTACCCACTTGGTGAAGTAATCAATGGCGACGATCAAAAACTGTTTTTGTAACAGAGCTTGAGGCAAAGGTCCCAGTATGTCAATCCCCCATTGTGCAAATGGCCATGGACTGGTTATTGGCACCATCTCCGTATTTGGGAGGTGGCTTACTGGTGCAAATCTCTGGCACTTGTCATATTCTCTAGTGTACGTTGTTGCATCACGTTCCATCTGAGGCCAGAAGTAGCCTTGCCGAATTGCTTTTCACACTAGTGACCTCGTCCCTGAATGATTTTCGCAAATGCCTTCATGAATCTCCCTCATCACATAATCGGCTTCGTCAGGTCAGAGACATCTTAGGAGAGGACCTGAAAAAGATCATTTGTAAAAAATTCCATGAAAAAGGTAAAACCTCGCAGATCTGTATTGGATTCGGCGAGCTTGGAGTTTATCCGTTGGCAGCGTGTCGTGTTGGAGGTAGGCGACGATCTCATCCATCCATGTTGGGTCTATTTCTGTTGGATAGACAGGTTTGGTGATATTAATACTTGGGTTAGACAAAAATTCCAGAGGTATATTTTTGTCTGATACGAAATCAAAAGTGGAGGCGAGATTGGCGAGGGCGTCAGCTTTTCTGTTCTCCTTTTTGGGGATCTAGCGAATAGTAAAACTTTTGATTTTTAAGTCTTGCTTTTAACTTCATCTAAATAAGCCGCCATCCGTGTGTCCCAGGCGAGGTAGTCTCCTTAGACTTGGTTTGCCACGAGTTGTGAATCACTGTAAGCGTTGATGGAATCTACTCCTAATCTTGTGGTGACCCTTAATTCGACGAGGAGTGCCTCGTATTCCGCTTCGTTATTGGTAGCTTTAAACCCAATTCGTATAACGTATTCCATTTGTTGTCCCGAGGGGGGTTTGGAGGACAAGCCCTGCACCACATCTATGCTGATTTGTAGATCCATCTACAAATAACTTCCATTTCCCGAGATCCTGGTCCGAGCTGTCGAGGTTCTCGTCTGAGTTGCCGAGGTTCTCGCCCGAGTTCTGCAATGTTGGGATTTCTTTATCTGAGAGAACTTCTGGATTAGTTTCATGAGTGGATTCAGCCACAAAGTCGGCTAAGGCTTGGGCTTTTATTGCCGTTCTTGGTTTGTAGTCAATATGAAATTCGCTCAACTCGATGGACCATCTCAGGAGTCTTCCCGAGGTGTCTGGTCGTTGGAGAATTTGCTTTAAAGGTTGATTAGTTAGTACGGTGATGGGATGGGCTTGAAAATAATGGCGAAACTTCCTAGCAGCGATCAGAAGGGCATATGCAAGCTTTTCTATCTTTACATATCTATTCTCAGCACCCATCAAGACCTTACTAACATAGTATACTGGTTTTTGAACTCAGTTTTCTTCTCGGATGAGCACAACACTTACTGCGATTGACGAGATAGTTAGGTACACGAATAACTCTTCGCCCGTGGTCGGCACCACAAGCAAAGGAGGCAATCCCATGTACTTTTTGAGTTGTTGGAATGCTCCTTCCGATTCTTCAGTCGATTGGAATTTTTGATTTTTTCTTAGGATTTTGAAGAATGGGAAGCATCTGTCAGCCAATTTAGAAACAAATCAGTTGAGGGTGGCAATTCGCCCAGTTAGCTGCTGAACTTCATGGATATTTCTGGGCGAGCTCATTTTGAGTAGAGCCTGGATCTGATCCGGGTTTGCTTCGATCCCTCGTTTGGCTACCAAAAATTCTAGGAACTTTCCGGACGATACGCCAAAAATGCACTTGGAAGAATTTAACATCATCCGGTGTTTCCTCAAAATGTTGAAAGCCTCTTCAAGGTTGGTGATGTGGTTGGCTGCTTCAGCACTTTTGACTAGCATGTCATCTATATATACTTCCATGGTCTTTCCAATCAGTTTCTTGAACATCTTATTTACTAATCTTTGGTATGTTGCCCCAATATTTTTTAGACCAAACGGCATGACCTTGTAGCAGTACAATTCTCGTTCTGTGATAAATGAAGTCTTCTCTACGTCGGGGGGGGGGGGGGGGCACAATTTGATCTGGTGATATCTCGAGAAGGCATCCATAAAACTAAGAAGCTCATGCTTAGATGTGGCGTCGACTATTAAATTAATCTTTGGAAAAGGAAAATTATCTTTTGGGCATGCCTTGTTGAGATCAGTGAAATCAACACATACTCTCCACTTCCCCCCTTTTTAGGGGCGACGACAACATTGGCTAGCCATTCTGGGTAATGGGCTTCTTTGATGACCTTAGCTTTGACGAGTTTGGTTACCTCCTCTTTAATAACTCTTAATCGCTCGGGGGCGAATTTCCTTCTCTTCTGGCGAACTGGAGGATATATGGGATTGGTATACAGTTTATGCATGGCGACTTGGGGATCAATACTCGGGACGTCACCCTATGACCAAGCAAAAATGTCAAAATTTCTTTTTAAGAATTCCACTAAAGCACAGCGTAAATCGTTGGTAAGTTCAGTTTCGATCATAATGTGGCGATTAGGATACCCTGGGTGTATGGAGATCGGAGTAGTTTCTTCAAGGAGTTTGGTGTTTTCAGTTTCTCGGGGATCCAGCAAGACAACCTGTTCCACCTCGTCCCTCAGAGGTTCCATCTCGCCATCGTAGGTCAGTAATTGCTATTGGGTATTCGGGGCTGGGGAGGCTTCAATCTTCATAACTAAAATGAAACATTACCTAGCCACTTTCTGGTCGCCTCTTACTTCGCCCACCCCCATTAAAGTGGGAAACTTCATTTTTAGTGGTAGGTTGAGGTGATCGCCTTAATCTTGCCTAGTGTTGGGCGACCTAAAATCGCGTTGTAGGGGTAAGGGCAATCTACCACGATGAAGTCCTGTCAAATGGTGGTTTGGCGAGGCTCTGTTCCCATTGTTTTTTTTGATTAAATTTCACTTGAGATTTCTGATAAATACAACTACTTCCCTTATAGTTTCAAAAGTAGCACTGACTTTTTTACTTTTGAAACTAATGTTAAAATTCCTTGTTAGAGCTAATTTTTGTACAAAATGACAAGATTGCCCTTTGTTTTAAGGCTTTTAATTTTTTTTCAATACACCAATTAAAATAAATAAATATTCTCTCTCTTTTTTTAAAAAAAATAATACCATTTTTAAGTATGTTTAGATTTAAAGATCACTTAAAAAGTAAAATATTTAAATTATTTTACTTAAAAAAATATTGATAAGAAAGTTTAATATTTTATTATAAGTACATAAAAAGTAAAATATTTATATATATTTTTTTAAAATTACTTATTAATAAAAAAAATCTAAATGGTGTAGTTTACAATAAATGGTATTTTAAAAAAGAGAGAGAATATTTATTTATTTAAATAGGTGTATTGAGAAAAAAGTTTGAAATGCCTAAATCAAAGGTCAAGCTTGTCATTTTTGCATAAAAATTAATTATAGGGGAGAATCTTGACATTAATTTTGAAAAATAACAGAGATCAATACTATTTTTGAAATAATATATAAGGTGACACTGTATTTGTGAAATCTCAGGGGAAGTAAGTGAAATTTACCTTTTTTTTAAGATAGTCCATTAAAATTTTAACTTATCTCTATACCAAATTATTAAATGAGTGATCTAAATAAGTGTGTATATATATATATTATATATATATATATATACATATATATTATTAGGAGTACATAATAAGTAAACTATTTAGATATTTTTTTAAAAAAATATACTTATTAATAAAAAATCTAAATGGTGTAGTTTACAATAAATGGTATTTTAAAAAAAAGAATATTTATTTATTTAAATAGGTGTATTGAGAAAAAAAATTGAAATGCCTAAATCAAAGCTTGTCATTTTTGCATAAAAATTAATTATAGGAGAGAATCTTGACATTGATTTTAAAAATAAGAGAGATCAATACTATTTTTGAAATAATATAAGAGGTGACTGTATTTGTGATATCTCAGGGGAAGTGAGTGAAATTTATCTTTTTTTTAAGATAGTCCATTAAAGTTTTAAATTGTCTCTATGCCAAATTATTAAATGAGTGATCCCTTTAAATAAGTATAATATATATATATATATATATATATATATATATATATATATTATAAATCACAACTGCGTTTGAATCTCAAATCTATCTCTCAATATCTACGGCTCAAATCCATTTGAGTTGATCCAACGAATGAGATTTCACCCCAGATTATTTTTTTCCACCCAAAAATATCACTTCCTTATTCGATTAATTTTTACTTTAAATATACGGCTAAGATTAATCCTTCTCCTCTCTCTATATATATAGAGCAATCCACTCAGTCTCCTCTCACACGCCACTCTCACACGCCAACTCTCTCTCTCTTTCAACGCCGGTGTCCTCCCATCCGCCGGTGTCCTCTCAAAATCAAAGGGGTTCGCCGGTCAGGATCGGTGGCGCCTCCATTCCGCTCTGTGTATGTGTGTGTGAGATTTGAAATCGGTCTTCTCATCTGCCAATGTCCTCCCAAAACCAAAGGGGTTCACCGGTCGGGATCGGTTGCACCTCCGTTCTGCTCTGTGTGTGTGTGTGGTTTGAAACGGGTCTATGTGGGTAGAGAGAAATGGGATGTTCTCATGTTCTGTATGTGTGAAACGGTTCACCACCCTCTCGCTGTGAGTGTGTGATTTGAATATCTGTATGTGTGGGTATTGATTGTTTGAGTTGGAGAGTGATGGGATGTTCTGAAAGGGTGGTTGCCCTTCTCTGCACCATCACAGCTGCATCTGTATGTATAGATCTGTATCTTTTTTTTTTGTTGTTGTTGTGTGTGTGTATGAGTAATTATTTGGTGCTCTTAGATCTGTATCTGTTAGTGCAGTGCCTTTAGGGTAAATTTCACCTTTGGTCCCTATAGTTTGATCATTTTTTTATGTGTGTGGGTAATTATTTGGTGCAGCACCGTCTGTTCATTTTTTTGGGGTAAATTTCACCATTGGTCCCTATAGTTTGATTAAATTTTTTTGTGTGTGAGTAATTATTTGGTGCTCTTACATCTGTATTTATCTGTCTCTTTTGGCTTTGACGATTGTCTTCTTGAGTAGACGAAGGATCCGACCCGGTTCCTAGCGAGGCGACCCGTTGGGTCTCTGAAAGATGAGCCCATTGTTGTTGCAACCAAGTTGGGAGCCCGATTCTGGGCTGATCATACACAGATCTGAGCCTTAATAAATACTTTTATTTCAAATTTTTTATTTCAAATTTGATTCTATTTTGTTTTGAATCCTTTGATGTTCAGTACCTTTCGTGTTATTTTTTTTTGTGTGAGTAATTATTTGATGCTCTTAGATCTGTATTTGTCTATGCAGAACCTTCCTTGGCTGCTCATTTTTGGGGGTAAATTTCACCATTGGTACCTGTAGTTTAATCAAAAAAAAATTCTTTATTTTTTTTGTGTGAGTAATTATTTAGTGCTCTTAGATCTGTATTTTTTTTTGTGTGAGTAATTTTTTTTTGTTGTGTAATCCTTTGAATTTTTTTAGTGCCCGTGGGCTCGGACAATTACTAGTATATATATTTATTATTAAATTGTCTCTATGCCAAATTATTAAATGAACGGAATTATATATTATTATATTACATATAATATAATAATATATAATTCCGTCCATTTGGTATCAGAGCCAAAGTTGGATCATCCCCGATGATTGGCGGCTAATTTCATCTGTTAGCCTCTATCAGGTATACTTCTGAGTTTATTTAATTAAGTTGTTTTCATTTTATGTTGAAACATAAATAAATCATATGTAGGTAATCCCCTGTAATGGTTTACTCAGTATCAGTATTTATTTATTTGATTATTTATGGATAAATATTTTTACATATTAACCATGGATGAATCACTTGGTCGCGTTGGGCTGGACCTATGTTGTGAATGCCAGGAGGGCGATGGGTGATAATGGTCATCGAAGGCCTGTGAATCATTGACAGATGATTCCATAGTTGATCTGTAAAAGAATTTGAAGATCATTAAGAAAGGATAAATAATTACAATTATACTCTGTAAACCTAAAAGGTTATCTTGGTATGATTATAAAAAAAAACTCAGATTAAAATCTGATATGCTAACAGATTAAACTCAAATATGGCCGACTCATCTATTGCATCCTCATATGATGATATTTCATCTAGTATGAATAAATCCAATATAAAAAAATATGAATTTAATTGAATATAATGATATTCATAAACAATTAAATAAGTGGACTATACCTACTGTCTCACCCACAACTATATATAGGAAGGGTATGTTTAGATTTATAAGCACCATGGTTGAAACCATGGAACATAATTTAAATTTAAGTCAAGATAAGATTGATGCATCTTTTGCAAGATTAGGATAATAATCTGAAATATAATTTAAATTTTTAAAAAATCTTTGGAGTTGGGTTTTATCCCTTATTTCATCAGAAAATTTAGAAGAAAATTCAATATTTTTATCAATAGGAATAATTTTTTCTTTATTGATATTATGTCTCAAAAATCTTACAGTTGTTCGAAACAATTTATTTTTGGGGCTGATAATACCAAATCATTTCTTTTAATAACATATTTTAAAATCCTTATATGTTTGAAGTGTTGGTCAATATTATTTGAAAATATCAACACATCATCAATATATACAATTGAGAAATCAGAATATGGATAAAATATATCATTCATTATATTCTAAAATTCAGATGGGCCATTTTTTAAGATCAAAAGACATAACGTTCCATTCATAATGCCCCAATGGTACAATAAAAGCAGTTTTATATCTATCTACTTCATTAATTTGAATATGCCAATATCCAGATTTTAAATCAAATTTAAAAAATATAGAAGCAGAATTTAATCTGTCTAAAATATCTTTTTTATTAGGAATCGGATATCGAATTCATTTTAAAACAAAATTTTATGGCTTATAATTTATAACAAGCCTAAGAACTCCTCTTTCCTGTTTTGCATTTTTATTAACATAAAATGTTGAACAACTTCAAGCAGAAGTACTTTTTCTTATTAAATTTTTATCCAATAATATTTTGATTTCTTTTTGGAAAAGATCTAAATAATCTTTTTTTCATTTGTGCAGGTCTTGCCTTGGTAAGAATCAACCAGTCATCAAAATCAGATTCATATAGAAGAGAAATAATATGTTTCTTTCTATCCCAAAAAAATTAGGGATATCACTACAAACTTCATTATGAAATTGATGTTATAAAATATTTATTTTATTTTTGACAAAAATATTTTGAAGTTGTTCCTCAATAGACATATTATAAAAATTTTTTTGTAAGAAATTTATTTGTTTTTCTTTCAAATATATTTGATCTTTCAGTCTATTTACAAGCTTATAATCAGGTTGCATAATGAATTTAAATATAATAGGATGATTCTAAACAGTGGCATATATGCCAGTAGAATCAGCATTAAAAGGCATAATCATAGATAAAAATGGAGTTCCTAAAATTAACTCCTGAGATGATAAATCTTTCACTAATGAGAAAAGTGGTTGGTATAAATACCATCTTTGCATATTTGAATATTATTCAATTTATATTTAATTTTTATATTTATACCACTAGTATTAGACAAAGCCTGGGTAGTTTTCTCAAAATATGGAATAGGTACTAAACCTTCCTGAATGCAGTTCATATATGCACCACTATCAACTAATGCAATAGCATTTTCAATAGTAAATTTAATTTTAATTACCAAATTTATTCTGATATACCATTTTTGATATGGTACCTTATTAATTATTAATAAGTTAGAATTATCCTCTAGAATAGATTCTTCTTCCTTTTCTTTGTCTCTTAATGAATCTTCAAGAATAAGATCATTACCTTTTATTATCTGAGACATACTAGCTATTTGAGAATGAAGATTAATTATCTTCCTATCATGAATAGTATAATTCTCCTTAAGTTTCTTGATCTCAACTTTAATATCATTTACTTTCATTTTTAAATCTTTAAGATTTACTAGTTTAGAATTATCTTTTAATTTCATTCTTTTAAAAACTTCTGTCAAGGAATATCCTTGATGTTCAATAATTCTATTATTATCCATTTGGAAATTATAATGTTTTCTACTAGTTTCTTTACTAGTTTCTCATTGAATAAAGATTGTATGACTCTTCTTTTTAATTTATCATCAGAAATTTGTTCTATCATTTTTAAAATATTTTTTTGATCATTAGTTAAAACATTAATATTAATTTTGATAAATATTTTTAATAGGTTATCAGAAGTAGAACAGACACAATTATTGTCTACATCTTCATGTTCATTATCAGAAGAAATAGTATAATCTATTTCATTCAAATCATCTCTAGAAGATATTTTTGTTTCTGATTTTGTTCAGAAGAACTACTATTAATAAGTAATTTTAATAATTTAGACTTTAAATCTTCATATAGTTTCAGATTTTTTATTTTATCCTTCATTATATGTTTTAAAGAATAATGTCTTAGATGACCACATTTATAACATATTATATTCTTCCTACTTATACCCTTTTTCTTGTTTGGATTTTTTGTAAGAAGATTTTTTATAATATTTCTTAGAAGGATAAGAAGATTTATTCTTATAATCCTTCTTAGGTTTAGATTTTTATAAGATTTTTTAGAAATATATTTCTTTTTTGGTTTCTCTTTCTTATGAGATTTAGAATTATATGTGGAAATATCCACCGTAAAATTGATCACAAAATTCACCAAGTTCTTTTCTACTAGCCAATTTTTTATTTTTTATATATTTTTGTAATTTTATATCATTACAGAGTTTTAAGACTTCTTTAATAACTGCTGCAATTAATTGACCATAAGTATATAAGTCAAAATTTATATTAGCATTATCTCCTTGTAATTGTTGTATTATCTTTTTAACAAATATGCTTAGTAAGCCATCAATAAATTTAGCTTTTCAATAAGCAAGATTAGCATCAGCTTTGCCCATTACCTTGGCTAAAAATACATCTTTATGCCATCTAAAATGTGATAAAGATACACATTTTAAATTTTGAAGAAGATATCTATGGCTGTTAGTATTGTTACTTACTGAACTCACAAAATGATATATTATGGCTTGAATCAGAGTGTAAACAATGTCAGGTTTACTGACTTCTACCCCTGCTTCATTCCTTTCTAATTTCACAGCTTTTAATATTTCTGATCGCTGTGTAGGTGTGAGATAATTATCCAACCAGCCATTTAAGGCTCCCATAAACCCACATATTATTATTAAGGCTATATCCTTTTTAGAATTACCATTGGTTTGACATGCAGTGGAATATATCATTATTTGATGCATTACACCTATAATTTGATATTTGTTCATTCCATTAATATTCCAACACTAGACTTGGCTACCTGAATAATTTTGTTGGTAATGATGAATATTTTCTTCAAATAATATATCTTGAGGAGTGGGTCTAGAATAATAATGCCTAGATGATCCACTATATCCTGCAAAATATTTTTGATTATATTCAATTTTATTAACATCATGATTTTAAAATATACTTTTAATACCTTCAATGTTTCCACTATCTGAAATATATTCAGAAGATTTGTTTTTTATCATATTATTTTTAAGCATGTTAATACTTAACCCTTTCATTTTATTTTGTAATTCTTTTATGAATTCATTATACTTAATATTATCCCTAAAATTAAATTTAAGAACACGAATTGGTGGTTTAATATTCACAAGTTCAATATTAATTTTAGAAAACTTAATTTCCTCTATCTTATCTTCTGATTTTATTTGTTGAACTTTATTTTCAACTTTAGACAATTGTTGACTTATTGTATGTAAATTTAAATTTGTAAAATTATTTTGTTTTATAATTTTACTACTATCTTTATCTCATATTGGAAGAATAAAGGCAGTAGCTTCAAAAGTATAAGGTTGAAAAGAAATATATTTCTAAAAAACCTTATAAAAAATCTAAACCTAAGAAGGATTAAAAGAATAAATCTTCTTATCTTTCTGAGGAATATTATAAAAAATCTCCTTACAAAAACCCAAACAAGAAAAAGGTATAAGTAAGAAGAATATAATATGTTATAAATGTGGTCGTCCAGTACGTTATTCTTCAAAATATAAAATGAAGGATAAAATAAAAAATCTGAAACTAGATGAAGATTTAAAGTCTAAATTATTAAAACTGCTAATTAATAGTAGTTCTTCTGAATCTGGGTTTTAGGTGTTAACACTTTAAGAACATGTGTCGACACTTCAAGCCAACTTTCTTTAGTTTAAACTCATTATCTTCAGGTGTCAACACTTCCTGTGTCATGTGTCGACACTTGATCATTAGTCTTCAAAAAGTTCGATTACTGACCACAGGTGTCAACACTTCCTATTTCAGGTGTCAACACTTTCTATAATTTTGGACACTGTCTTCAGGTGTCGACACTTTCTGTACCAGGTGTCAACACTTTTATTCTAGTTAACTCACTGTCCAAAGATGTTGACTCTCTTATCCACGTGTGTCGAAACTTGTCTGTACAGACTTGCATCATTGCTCACTGTCTTCAAGTGTCGACACTTCCTGTACCAGGTGTCTTCAAGACTTTTATAGGATTTATTCAATGCAGCTTCTAAGTCTTCATGTGTCGACACCTTAAGAATAAGTGTTGACATTTTCTGGGCAAGAAGTGTCTGCAGCTTCCTTAATCAATTTGAGCTCATAATCATAAAGCTTATGAACTGCACGCTAAGTAAACACATTAGCCATTAACATAGCATTTTGTTATCATAAAAATTGAAGCATTGAGTCAACAATCTCTCCCTTTTTTATGATGACAAAACTTTTCAAAAATATGAATGATGAACTTTAAGCGCATATGATATTCGCAAGTGCAATATATCAATTTGAAGATATACCATGTATTGCTCCCTTTTTCTTTTGTAATTTATGCACTTCTTATAACATTCGATTTTGAGCCATTTATCACACATTTGAGTTTAATAATTCATGCATTTGTTTCATAACTATTTAAGTTCAAGTAGCCCTCATATTTCTCATTTTCTCCCTTTTTTTGTCAATTCATCAAAAAAGTGTTATCAATTCATCAAATAGGTAACTATAACTTATGAGAAATAAATTATAATTGCGAAGATTTAAGCCTGTAGACAATGAGATGATTTATTTAGAAAATAAGTCATGAAAATTTTTAAACATATAAGCTAAGAGTATGCTTTTTGAATATTTTTCTAATTCATATAGGTCATACCATTATCAATAGAAAACCAAGGCACAGTAATGATATCCATAGCCAATACTACTCCCCATTTCTTAAGGAGTATGGGCTTTCCTTATTCATTTTATATGAGCAAAAAGTCCATAAAGCATGGGCTATGAGATTCATAAACATTATTTCTTCAAAGCCATGGTCTATCAACTATAAATCGACAATGGAATCCATGATATCCAAACAAGATAGACTATCAGCATTCAAAGCCATAGATTAGAGATATATGACCAACCATAAATACCATAGCAAGGCATAACAAAGTTACAAACCACGCATATCCAAAAAGAGTTAGAATTATCCAGAATTGTACAAATCAATAAATGATCACCAAATGGTCAGAGAGAAAGGGAAGGTGGTTGTGTAGTATATGGTGGAAAAGTGCGAGATGGAGAGACTCGTGGTGACGAGCCGTGAATAGGAGTGGATGGTGATGGTGATGGAGTCAATTCAAGAGCGGTATCAGTGGTGTTTGAGAACCTATTTGCTTGTTTTTGCTTTAGAACGTATTTATGACCGGTTGTGCGAAGTAAAGCTGGAGTAGTATCGGATTCCTTCTCATAAAAGTCATCCTTGTCACTCTCATCTTTTTCTTGATTATCCCCTCCTCCTCTTTGGCCTTTCTCTTTGTCTCATTCTTCTTCTTCTTCTTCTTCTTTTTCCGTCTCGGCTTCTTCTTTCTCTTGCTCATTTTCTTGTTCTCCTCCTTCTTCCTCATTTTCTTTATCTTCCTCCTCTTCTTTCATTTCCCAGTCTTCTTTTTCCTTTCTCATCAAATTCATCTCTTTCTTCATCTCACGTATTTTTTTTTCAACAAAGAGCAGTCGAGTGGCCACATTATCAACTTTAGCATGCAATTTTTGCATCGAATCTTGCATTTGAGGCATAAATCCACGCATAACCATTTCAAAATCCTCTAATTCAGGACCCAGAGATCTCTTTGCACTCCCATTCCCGGATATGGCCTTTTCTTTTGATACACGCTCCTCTTTTCTTTTCTTTACAGGTTTTGGGGTCCATTTGGTGTCTTTCAACTCATAACCCATTCTCTTCAAGGTTTTCTCATTGTATTCATCACTAATAGCCTTAGGAACCCATTTGATCTCATCATTCAAATCGACCTTAAAGTACTTGAATACTTTTGTCAAAAACATTCCATAGGGTAGACTCATTTTGTTCATTGTCACTTTATACATCTGATCTAAGATAAACATCGGTAAATCAATCCTAGAATCAGTCATATATGCCCATAAGAAGAACAACTCCTTATCAGAAATGTATTCGTACTTTTCGGTCCTAGGGATTAACATAGTGCTAACAAAGTGATGAACCAACCTTAATTCAAGAGACATTATATTTGCCTTAGATTTGAACACATTCATCTACATCCTCTCCATAGAGAACTTTCAACTCTTCTTTTCTTTTTACTTTATCTCTATATTTTTCTCCTCCATGTCCCATTCCCAAAATTTTTCTAATTACAGCCTTGTTCAATGTAATGCTAACACATTTAACATAACTATTAATTGAATCAGTCCCACATTCTCTAGAAGCATTAGCATAAAAATAGGCAACTAAATCAGGAAAAACATCATCCCGTATAATAGTCATTGAGGTCCATCCTAGATTATCCAATTTTGAACTATACTCAAAGTTGTGAGAATTGAAAAATCCATAATCTATCCATCTGCCATTTACTATGTCACAACCAACTTTCATCACTATTTATAGTGGCAAGACATTCGATTTCACAATAAGATAAATCATTTAAATCAAACATGTAAATACTGCCTTGTCTATGTCCAGTGAGGATTTTTTGTTGTTGTTGATGTCTACTACTTCACATTTAGAGGATTCAAATACAACCTTGCATTTTTTTATCACAAAGTTGATTAATGCTCAAAATATTGTGTTTGAGTCCTTTAACAAGTAATATATTTTCGATAAAGGTGGAGGAATTTTTACCAATACTACCTATTCCGATGATCTTCCCTTTGCCGTTGTCTCCGAAGGTGACGAATCCTCCGTCCTTTGACTTGAGTGATGAGAATTGAACCTCATCCCCTGTCACGGTGCTTGCTATCCAAATACTAATATTTTTTAATTGATTTTCCTTCAAAGCATACTTACAAAATGATTCATTTTACTTTACGTACCCAAATCATCTTGGGTCCTTGGGGGTTAGTCCTCAATGGTCTTTTGGGGAGCCATGCATTGCTAGGAACTTTGAAATTTTGCATAGAATAACACCTACTAGCAATGTGT
>BRYE01000011.1:9535926-9543426 GCA_030159115.1 Actinidia arguta var. hypoleuca | reverse complement strand
CTAACATAAATTTGGGAGTTTTCAAATCCACCTATTTGAGCTTACAAGCTCTCAAATTCATCTATTGGACTCCAAAATCTCTATCATCATCATCATTATATATATATGTATATATCACATACATAAGCATATAAGGTTTTTTTAAAGACTTTAACCTTTTTCTACAACTTTTCAAGCTTCCTCAAGTTTTAACAATGGCTTCTCTTGGCCTAGTTTGAGCTATTCAAGCTCTCTCTCTTCCTCCTCCTCCTCTTCTTCTTCTTCTTCTTTCTCTCTCTTTCTCTCTCTTCGTGTGTGGAGTGAAATGTGTGGGTGGGTGTATATAAGTGGAGACACACATGAGAAATAATCTCATGTATTCTCCCCCATGGTAAATCATTTTTCCTTTTCTTTTCTTTTCTTTTATTCTGTTACTGTTCGAATGCCTATCTTAATATTCGAACGCTAAGAAGGAATTCGGCCCTTGCATTACTAAAGATGTGAAGTTTGTTATAGGCTTGAGCGTTCAAATGCCCATTCTAGCATTCGAACGCTAAGAATAAACTTGGTTGTGGCATTCAAACGCACTAAGAACATGAAATTTGTTACAGGCGTAAGCATTCGAACTCTGCTATTAGCGTTCGAACTCTAAGAGAATTTGGTTTAACGTTCGAACGCTAAGAAGTATTCTTGAAAAAAACTGAATTTAAGATTTTGAAGAGTTCTACTTTAATTTTTGATCACTTTGGTCACTAACATTCTAAAAACTCACATTTTCTAATGCACATGTCATAATTTACATGATTAAAGGAAATTTAAAATTTTGGGGTATTACATATGTTGAATTCTAAACCAATAGAGCTTTTGCTGGACCGGTCTAGGTTGTGGCTGTTTAGATGTTGCAGCATCTGTTTCTTCTTGGACTGATTGGGCAATGGCTAGATTGGTCGGACATGGCTTTATGCCTTCAACTCTTGGCTTACCACTTATCTTCCATTTGTCTTAGTTCTTTGTGCTTCAACTATCTTTTTAATATTATTTTGCCCTACAAAACACTCAATTCTACTTGTGCTACACAAGATATAAAATGAACAATTGATGCACATTTTGAACTCAAGTAAGGAGAATTAAATCTAAAAAGTTGTAAATGTATGACTTACATCATACCCCCTACTTGAAATTTGCGTCCCTTAGCAAATTGTTCCTCTTCCAATATGTTGTCACGATTAATTTAGCGGTTTGAAATTTATAAAAACATGGCATGTATATGAATTTAACAAACATAAATGATGCAAAATTAAACTAAATGGCACTACTAAGGTCAACATGGACTTGTAGGTTTGTAATGACCTTGGTGCCAAAAATAATGATAGACCAAAAAGGATGGCAACTCATAACATGGCATGGAATTCTACCCAAAATTGTTGCCATCCATCCCTTAATACTACGACTAAAGACATAAATTAAAACAAAATGAAAAATAGCTAAATCTTACCATTCACCATGGGCCTTCCTTTATTCTGAATCATCACCCTCCTCTTCTTCCTTTTTGTCACTTTCCTCCTCCTCTTTGGATTCTTCTGTTGGTTCCGGTTGCACATAGGGTATGCCAGTATATTATTCAGCTACTTGAACATAATAATCAAGCTTATGATTGATGTCTGACTGGCGGCACAATAGTTTCTTAATGTAGTTCTCTATCCTGGCATTTTAGGATTTCTACTTCTTTGGTGGTGGTGCTGAGGAAGTTAATGGAATATCAACTTTTTCTATTGGTGGAATCACAGGGGGACGTGACATTACTGTGCTCTTTTTTCCCGATGCCATTGTGATTGGTCCAATAGGTGGTTAAAGTAGGCCGTCACCAACCATGACCGATACTCCAGCCATTTTGCATAACTGAGAAACCATGGCCACAAATAGCATATTGGACCTACGTGGACATTTTTCTTTAAAGACCACCATTTCATTCCAAAAGCACTCGGCAACATCAATAACAATCAAATTCATCAATATATATAAAAACTTGGCGTCGAACAACTTAATTTCTTTTTCAAACCTTGTTAGGGCAATGTTATAATGGATAATTTTGGTCATTAATTTATATTCTAGCTTCATCTTCCCTAACACAAACTTTCCTTGTTTGTAATTCCTAGGAGTTGCGTAAATGGCATAAGCTTCTGCATCCAAGGGGAGTAATTTCCTGTGGGGTATTGAATTTGGTCTTGACTAGATCGAACGTATTGCAAATACGAGGCAATTGTGTCAGTTGTTATCATGATCGTTGTGCCCTACACCTTGCTTTTTATGGTATCAGAGACATTAACTTTCATGTTTTCGTAAAATTGTACACACATTCCCCGATGGTACCCGTCCACCTTATTAAAGAAGAAATCTAACCCTTGTCTGACAAAATGCATACGGCAATAACATCAACTATTTATTTATGTAACACTTGTCTTTCACATGTAATCACCCCTCAATTTTATTGATTTTTTCCATTTTTCTATTTCTTTCTTAGCTATTTCCCAGGCTTGTAGGCAATTCCTCCGATGACTCACTATCGGCTCCTGACTGCGAGTCTTCACCCATAGCCTTTCCTTTTTTTCTTTTTTCGGTACTACCTCCCCTAGATGACCCCTCCCCACTTTTCTTACCCCATCCTCTACTAGACGTAACCTTACAACCCATTAACACACAAATAGCCAACAATATCATACCTATAAGAATACTCATTAGAGGACAAAAAACTAACTTAGTCGATTCCTTCAAGATTCGGGCCATTTGGTTTGTGGATTTTGGGGCAAATCTAAAAAATAGAGATGTTTTTATGAAATGTAAATCTAATATTTTGGGTAAATAATGTATGTTTTCAAGTTTCTAAAATGTAAATCCAAAGAAAACTTTCAAAAACAATTGAAATAGTTAAGATTTGAGATTTACCTCTTTGAAGCTCTAACAATGGTCGAAAAACTTTACCCAAGAGAGAGGATATGAAAGAAAGAGCCCTTGTTTCTTCAAATACGGATATTTTGAAGTGATTTGGTGAGGTTTATGAGGGATTGGATAGGTTTTATATGAGTTTTAGGAGAGGAAAAGTTGTTTAGGAGTGAGAAAGAGGCGGTTATGGGAGGGAAAGGTGAAAGATTTAGGGTTTTATGAGATTTAAATGAAGGGCCCAACCTAAAATTTTTGAATTACCCGTAGCTCCCCGATCGATCCAGCAAAAGTCTGACCGGTCGGGCATTATTGCTCTGCTTACTAATCTTTTCCCTATTGGTCCAGTAATGGCCCGACCGGTCGAGAACTTGCCAAACTTTATGTCCATTCCCCGACCAGTCCAGCATTTCTCCGATCGATCGGGCACTTGCCTAAGTCTCTGCTTTGTTCTTGGTCGGTCTAGCATTGGTCTGACCTGTCCAGAATATTCTGTTCCTTTAAAATTTTACTTTTTGTGCATTTTTCACCCCCCCCCCCCCAATCTTGATTCTTCTCACATTTTAACCCCAAATTTCATAATTTCAACTTCCAAACATCATTTTCTTCATCAATTCTCCACCCTCTTCCTTTGTATTCAGTTTTCTAAGCTTTTATAGATGGGATTTTTCAGTGCATAGGCTCAAATTTAGTTTCAAAGGATTTTGACTCAAAATTTGTGGTTCTTTTATGAATTTAATTGCCATTGTATCATCCCTTAAATGCCATAATTAAATATTGAATAAAATTTGCTACTAATTTTAACATGCTATGTAATTTTCTCAACATATAGTTCCAAATTGTCCATCATACATGAATAATTTCAAGCATCATTTAGGAATTTTTATAAAATTCAAATAACATGCTTTAGGTCAAATAAACATTCAAAATCGCTTATTTATCTAGTTCATATTTTTTTGGAAAAAAATTAAACACTTTTATCCTAGTTAATTCAAACAATTTTCTAAATTAACGCTTACCCCCCCCAACTTAAACTATGCAGTGTTCTCAATGCAAAACGAGAACAAAATAATGAAAGGGGATAGAGGTGACTTAAGAATCTAGCATCCTTGTAAAGAGTGCAAAGATCAATCACTTTGACTATACTATACTGCAAAATCGGATGTTAGCTTAAAAACAAATAGATATAATCATAAAATTTTAGCTAATATATGTACATTCTGAGAAGTGTATGACTTTTTAGGAATTGGTTGGATCCTGGTAGACAGGATTATCAAATTCCTCTACCATCTCCTATTTTGCAAAAAAATTCAAAAATGGTTTTAGTCTTTGGCCATTGACTTTAAAAACATTTCCATGTGAAAAACAGTTTTCACAATATATGGTCCATTCCATCTGAACCTCAACTTATCAGGAAAAAGATGAAGACATGAATTGTATAAAATAACCTTCTGATTAGGTTCAAAGGTTTTGCGAATGATATTCTTATGATGAAATACTTTGACCTTTTCTTTGTAAATGCGAATGTTCTCATGCGAATCCCATATCAATTCCTCAAGTTCATTCATTTGTAGCTTCTTATGACAACTAGCTTAGGGCATGCAATAATTCAACTGTTTAATAGCCCAATATGCCTAATGTTCTATTTATACCGGCAGATGGCATGCTTTACCATAAACAAGCCTATAGGGAGACATGCCCAACAATGTTTGAGTGGGGATCGCTTCAACCCACCTAAAGACATAGTCAACATCCAAAAGAATATATAAGTAACCAAAAGAAGGTGGGAATGGACCCATAAAGTCAATCCCCCAACAATCAAAAATCTCAATGACAATTTGGGGGACATAGGCATCATGTTTCTTCGGGTCACACTTCCTAATTGTTGGCACCTATCACAAGTTTTGTAGAAATTAAAGGAATCTTTAAACAAAGTTGGCCAATAAAAACCACATTGTAAAATCTTTGCAATCCTCTTCTTGGCAAAGAAATGGCCTCCACATGCCTCTGAAAGGCAAAAATAGAGGATATTTGGCATTTTCGTATATGAAACACACCATCTTATTATTTGATCTAAACAATATTTAAATAGGTATGGATCATCAAATACAAACCCTTTAACTTCTACCCAAAAAAAATTATTTTCTTGGGGAGTCTAATGACTTGGAATTTGTTCTATGACAAGATAATTGGCTATATCCGCATACCATGGGCAAGTCATGAGAGCTAAGAGTTGCTCATTTAGGAATGTATCAGAAATTGGGGCATGGTTTATTTGATCATTTACCATTAAACAGGGCAAGTGGTCTGCCGCTATATTCTCTACTATTTTCTTATCCTTAATGGTCAAGACAAATTCCTGGAGTAGAAGAATCCACCTAATCAGACATGGCTTCGCATCTTGCTTTGTCATCAGGTATTTTAAAGCCGAGTGATCGGTAAACACTATTATAGGAGATCCTATTAGATAAGACCAAAACTTGTCTAGCGCAAAAACTACTGCCAATAATTCTTTCTCAATTATTGTGTAGTTCATTTGCGCATTATTGAGAGTACGGCTTGCATAAGAAATGACACAAGGCTTCTTGTCCTTCCTTTGTCCTAACACTGCTCCTATAGTATAATCTCTAGCATCACACATCAGTTCAAAGGGAATACTCCAATCTGGGGGTTGCATAGTAGGTGGTGAAGTCAATTCATATTTAAATTTATTAAAAGAATTTTCACAACCCTCAAACCACAAAAATGGAGCGTCCTTGGCAAGAAGGCTACACAAAGGACGAGCAATTAAATAAAAATTCTTGATAAATCGTCTGTAAAAACTTGCATGCCCTAGAAATGACCTAATGTCCTTAACACATTTAGGAGTTGGCAATTTTTCAATTATTTGAATTTTTGATTTATCAACTTTAATTCCCTTTGAAGATACAATATGGCCTAAGACCATCCCTTGGGCCACCATGAATTGACACTTTTTCCAATTTAACATCAGACATTTTTCTTCGCATATTTGTAAAACTAATTCTAAGTGGTGGAGACATGACTCAAAGGAATTCCCAAACACCGAAAAATCATCTATAAAGACTTTTAGCATTTTTCTACTAGATCACTGAAAATGCGCATATCTAGAAGGTACCAGGTGCATTGCACAGTCCAAATGGCTTTCTTCGATAAGCAAATATGCCAAAGGGGCATGTAAAAGTGGTTTACTATTGATCTTCTAGTGCTATTTCAATCTGATTGTATCCCGAATAACCATGCAGGAAATAATAAAATTCGTGGCCAGCCATTCTTTCTAGAATTTGATCTATGAATAAGAGTGGAAAATGGTCCTTTTGGGTGGACAAATTGAGTTTTCTATAGTCAATACAAACTCTCCAACCCGTGGTGACACGGGTTGGTATCAATTATCATGTTCATTTTTTACTACTGTTATGCTTGCTTTCTTCGATACTACTTGAGTCGGGCTTACCCATTTGCTATTTGCAATGGGGTAAATGATTCCAATATCAAACAACTTTAACATTTCATTTCGGACCACAACTTTAATCTTCATTGTGGCTGTCGAGATGGTTTAACATCCTTCTCTAAGTAAATACGACGTGTACAAATCAAATGGTTGATACCTTTTATGTCTGCTACATTCCATGCAATGGAATTCTATGAGTTTCAGAATAGCCACAAGTTCGGCCTCCTGATTACTTTTAAGACTGGACAAATTATCATTGGATGTCTCATTTTCTCCTAAAAAGACATACTTTAGGGTTGATGGAAGTGTTTTTAACTCCAAGGTAGGAGGTTGAACAATTGAAGGTAGAAGTTGATTTTCATTGGACGACAATTTCTCAAATTTTGGTGCCCATTGATTTAATTCACAAATTTCATTGGTGTCCAAAAAAGAGTACAATAGCTTAACTTCCTCACTCAAATTGTACTCAATAGCTGTTGGATTTATCAAACATGTTTCAAGTGGATCAGAGTAAAGGGACTGCGAGGGCACAGAAGACGAAGAGTCCGCCATTATGACGAAAAACCAAGGTCTGCCATAAAAGGATGAACCATACGTCATTAAGGCATAAGGCAAAGAGCCAACAGCCAAAACAAAATGCATAAAGACCGCGATTAAGAATACAAAAAGGCAGAATGGAAATTCACGCATGGTCAACCGCCTTAGGAAGCTATAGAGCTAGCGAATATCCAGTTAACATGATCTAGGTAGAGCATTAGACCTGCCCATGCAAACTGATGGAAAATTGTAAGGGGAAAAATATACAATGATAGAATCTGGTCTTGCTAGGGCAGGGACCTCCGACGAGCTACCACCCTAAAACAAGCTCAACAGCCCTTTACACTAGAGCTCGATGGGGACACACTGGAACATCGGCACTACCTAAGCTAGGGCCATCGTTATCGATGAGATGTCACTATTTAACAAGCTCAGAATAATAATTGTGTTATAGTTTGGACAAGGGGAAACGACTGGTGGCAATCCCAAGGGATGTCAAGGGACAAAAGATGACTTGCACGTCAAGGTTTCTTCTGATAGCCCCCGCGCCTGGATGGAGATGTCAAAGGAATGATGAT
>BRYE01000011.1:9495926-9500926 GCA_030159115.1 Actinidia arguta var. hypoleuca | reverse complement strand
TCTAAATGGGCTGTCGAACTTGGACAATCTGACATAAAATTTTTGCTAAGGGCAGTAATAAAAGGACCAGTTTAGGCCAATTTTGTGGCTTAGTTTTCATTCCGAGCTGTGAGTCTAGTGCAAGGTTGCCTTGTGTCTGCACGCAAAGGGGAAGAGAGCTTAGAGGCAAGATCTACTTGAATTCGATCAGTACTCGGGGAATACGAGGTTATTAGAGAATCACCCCCGAAGTGCAGAAACAACCGTCGCTAGCGAGACCTCTGAGGTTCCAGAGGTTATTGTAGAACCACCTCAAATGGATCCCAGCTTGGCATGGAAGATGTTTGTTGATGGAGTGAGAAATAGCCTGGGAGCATGGACATGAGTAGTATTAAAAAGCCGGGAAGGAGCAATTTTTGAACACTGTCTCAGGATGAACTTTCCTATAACAAACAACAAAACTGAATACGAAGCCTTCATTGTAGAACTCCAGTCTGCCAGCAAACTAAAGGTCCTCGAGCTCCATATATTCAGTGATTCAAAATTAATGCCTTACGCTCTAGCTTTCGAATTCAAAGCTGTAATCCCGTTGGAGGTCGGTCTGCCCATAATACAGATTGAGACATACGACATTAGTCACAATGAGGAAGTCTTAGCTCGGGACCTCGACCTTACTGACAAATGAAGAGAAAATGCATTGATACGAATGACAGACTAATAAAAGCAGTTAGCCAAGACATATAACCAGAAGGTCCAACACAAATAATTTTCTATTGGAGATCTCATTTTGAGAAAAGTTATTGAAAAACACCCAGGACCCGACGGATGGGAAGCTCAACCCAAATTGAGAAGAACCCTACAAGATTGTTAAGCTCGCCAATAATGACGCTTACTACCTCAAAGATTCTGAGGGAAAACAAGCTACGATACATTGGAATTCTAACAACTTAAGAAAGTACTACCAGTGAAATATAATTTTTTTTAACCGAGCTGGCTTTTATATCAAATACACTTGTAAAAAGCTTTTACTTAGAGATTATGTTTTCCGTTATTATCAAAATTAAATAATTTTTCTTAATTTTACAAGAAACCACTCATTCTGAAACTTTTGATGTACTCTTTTCCAAAAATGATCCATGCTAGAAAAGAACTCCTCATTTTCTTAAGCACGAGCTTAAGATGTCTTAAAAAAAATGTGGACAAGACCATAGAACAACCCATGCATTTGGCTTGAGCATTACAAGATAAGGTCAAAGCAAAACACTATGCGCTATGATCATGCCAAAAATAGTAAATTCTTGCTAAGGCATGACCTAACTTGTTCGAACGAGCTGTGCCAAGTATGCAAAAGAATTCATCCTTGCAACTTGGTCGAGCGGCTATAACGTTAGGGAAGAGTTAGCCAAACTCAATGCGAGTTTTGAGCTCCATCCCTCGAGGTTTGCCCAAATATATCTAGCAAGAATTTCGAGGAAGAGTTAGCCGAATTCTATGTGAGTTCTGAACTCTGTCATGTGAATATTGCCCAAGTATACTTAGCAAAAATTATTTTTTTTGGAAGAGTTAGCCGAACTCAATGCAAGTTCCGAGCTTTGGCCCTCGAGGTTTGCCTAAATATACCTAGCAAGAATTTCAAGGAAGAGTTAACTGAACTTTATGTGTGTCTTGAACTCTTTCCTATGAATATTGTCCAAGTATATTTAGCAAAAATTATAGGAAAGAGTTAGCCGAACTCAATGCGAGTTCCAAGCTTTTGTCCCTCGAGAATTGCCTAAGTACACTTAACAAAAAATTCAAAGGAAGAGTTAGTCGGAACTCTATGCGAGTTTCGAGTTCTGCCATGTGAATCTTACCCAAGTATACTTAGCAAAAATATTTTTTTAGGGAAGAGTTAGCTAAACTAAATGCGAATTTCAAGCTCTACCCCTCGATGATTGCCTAAGTACACTTAGAAAAAAAAATTCAAGGAAGAGTTAGTTGAATTCTATGTGACTTCCGAACTCTGTCCTGCTTGTGAATCTTGTCTAAGTATACTTGGACAATATATAAAAGTGAAAGTTTTCAAATATAAAGTAAAATGCAAACGAGGTTTATAAAGAGAATTCATTCATTATAGAAAATTATTCAAATACAGAATTCTCCAAGCTAGGTGCTCGGGAGAGATGCCGAGCTCCTTTTGGCAAGCCAACCAACCCTCATGGGAGACGTCCGAGCTCTATTGGGTAGTCTTTGTGGATAGTTGCCTCGGGATAATGGATATGATCGATTGGGAATGTGGTCATCCAAATAATATCCATGATTTGACTTCGGCTTATGGAATAGATGTTGAAGTTTGCAATATCCAACACTAGCAAGACTATACTTACAAAGCATTTGCTGCTCGCAACATATTGTTTATTATTTATAGGAGAGTTTGTTGCCTTGAATGGTGATTCGTTCCTTAAAGGGCACAAAAGTTTGGATATATCAAAAATGATCAGAAGTTTCTTCCAAGCTAGCACTCGGGCGAGGGGAAGGTTCATGTTGAGCTTGGCTAACTCTTCCATAATGATGTAGCTGGTCGGCCAAGTTGTAAGGATAGGCTCTTTGCACTCCATGTTCTGAAAACAGAAACAAGTGTAACACCTCAAATTCTTTAAATTCGTTAAATACATAAATTATAACTCGTATGCCGATTAAGAAGGCTAAGTATTAAGTTAGAGAAATAAAATCTAAGTTAAGAATCCTTAAATCTTAAGTTCATTCTGCCCAATTTTGTTCTTAGAGTTCAAACGCTAGGAGGGGATTTCGAACGCTAAAGAGAGCGTTCGAACGCTACTGCCTGTGGCAGATTTCATGCTCTCAGTATCTCCATTTCATGTTTTCTTCTTAACGTTCAAACGCTAAGGAGAGCGTTCGAACGCCAACACCTGTAATCATATTCACCATTTCTGTGCGTTCGAACGTAGAATTCGAACTCTGAGTGCGAAATTGTTCTTAGCGTTTGAACGTTAAGAATGGCGTTCAAACACCAATAGTATAAAATAAAAAATAAAAAATAAAAAAAGGATCACCAGATTAAAAAGAGGGGAGCCACATGGGATTATTTTCCATGTGTCTTAGGTGATAGACCCACGAACACAACACCCATACCCACGTATAGAGAGAGAGAGAGGAGAGAAAAGAAAGGAAAGAAGGAGAAGAGAAGGAAGAAGAGAGGGATAGAGATTGAAGGACTCAATTTGGGCTAAAAGAAACTATTGTGAAAGCATGAGAGAGCTTGGAGAAGGAGGTAAATCTCTAAACCCGTATGTGTAAACATGTGTATGTATAGGTGAGATGTGTTTTAGTTTTGGAGACTCCATTGAGTTTCAATTAAGAAAAATGGCATATATTAGAGTTTAATTTGATAGATTTGAAGTGGGTTTGCAAAAATCCCAAATTCTACCATGTTAGAGTTTTGTTTTGAGTTTGATCTTAGATCCCTTAGGGGTTAATGGTTAGTTTTCTTTAAATTTTAGTTATTGTAGTCCCTTTAAGTAGTTCCTCACACCATAGAAGCCTCGGAAAAGATTGGGTTTGATTGGGTTGTGTTTTGGAGGAAAATGTAAAGTTCAATCATTATTTCTACTGCTGCTTGCAGTCAGTGTTCGAATGCCAAACCCAGCGTTCAAACGCACAGAGAAAGAAAACTTAGGCATTTAGACGTTCGAAGGAACAAAAAGTAAAAACCAGACATTTTACCTTAGTGTTCGAATGCCTTTGTGCAGCGTTCGAACGTACAGAGAGTGAGAACCAAATATTTTGCCTTAGTGTTCAAATGCCAGTTCTAGCCTTGATTCCAGCGTTCGAACGCCAGACCAATTTTTAGACAGTTTTGTCCTTTTTTCTTAGGATATTTTAATTGTGTCCAAAGTATGTTAGGTATTTAGCATAACCATTGAGGACTTTAGACCATGTTTAATAAGTCGTGACCCAAAACGAAGACACCTATGGTCGAGTCAAGACTTATATTACATCGAGTCTTTTATCCTTATTATTGAACATAGAAATTAATATTCTCATCTCTTACATGTAGGGACACGCGACATAGCACCTAGCCAAGGAAACTCAAGTGAGTAACATGATGCTATAAACAAAATTATGTATTTTTGAAATGTTTTCAATACGTACTATGCATATTCAAATGTTTTTCATGTTTTAATGCATTAAATGAATATGTTATGATATGAGCGACATATTTTTAAATGTATGCAAATGTTGTTATGCTATGTACTGAAAATCCATGGATGAATGATTTCACATAATTATGAAATGACTTTGATGCTTAGCATGAATTTATGTAAAAAATAAAGTATGTTCAAAATATGTATGCATGGTGACACTCGGGGTCCTCTCTGGCGGGACATTAATCAAGTCAGATAGTCCTAAAATGGATGGGGGACGTGAAATAAGACCATCCGGTACGATAGAGATCTCTGGCCTAAAGAGTCACCCGACCTATATGGTCACTACGTTATGCCGAGTAGTTATACCCTATGATATGTTCATGATTTCAAGAAGCCATGATATGTTAAATGCTCATGGCATGTTTTTCAGATATGTTATGTTATGTTTACGTGAGCTTCAAGTTTATAAATATTCAAATTTAAAGAAAATCTATGTTTATGCTCAACTATTCTAAGTTGATAATATATGTATAATATACCAAGATCCATGGTATTTTACGTTCATGTATTGTTGTTATTCACAAAGTTTTTAGCTTACGTTTTTTAAAACATTTTCAGGAAGCCAGTCCGAAGAGCCTTAAGACGGAGTTAGCAAGTAGAATTTAATTTTGTGGCCTACGAGCCTTGTTAGGTAGCTTTGATGATGGGCTAGGCCCTAAATGATGTAATTATGTTGGCCATGTGATGTATAATTAATTAAAGTTGACCTCGATATGTATGTAAGCAGTTTAAAACTTAGGCACAGCTATGTATACTTGTGTGCACGTCACATCTTTACATTTCCATACAGTATGACTTTTCACAAAAAAATTA
>BRYE01000011.1:9483426-9490926 GCA_030159115.1 Actinidia arguta var. hypoleuca | reverse complement strand
CAAAAATACAAAAACATTATTCAGACTAGGGTTGTTCAAATATCCGATCTGTCCGTCAACCCAAACGAACCGAACTGACCCGAAGTAAACCCGACCAAACTCGCTCACTCTACGAGGGAATGACGGATGAATTTTAACTAATCCAATCACATTCGGTTCGGGCGTCGGGCCATTGGATCGACTAACCAACCGACCAACCCGATAATGTTACACTAAAATTCACCATTTTCACCCACCCCAATCCGACCAAATCTCACCCGAACTGACTCACCCTGACCATCTATTGGATTGGAATCAGGTTCAAACTTCTCTAACTCGATCAATTCGGTTCACCTGATCCGATCCGACCCGTGAACACCCTTAATTCAGATCATTTCCTAAGAAGCTCCCAACCATACCAAGCTTTTTTTTTTGTTGTAATTTGTAATTGTTTTGATATTGAGATGAACCCTAAAGAAATATTCGTTCTCTATGAGTGGGATAAATATGATTCATATATCTTAATAGCTTCTTTGGCATCAACAGATGGTCCCGGATTTGGCTATTTTCCTGATTTATTCTTTCTCTTCTCTCCTTCTTCATGGTTTGGCGAGTATTTTTTTCTCCCTGATTTCTTCGCCGATCGCCTTCCAAATTCATCCACAGCCGGATATGAGACGGACAGGGTACCCTCGTCCGTGGTCACGCGGTCCTCTGCGTGGTGGTGAAATAACCGCTATACCCTCGTTTTTGACTGAGTGATTACTGGTGTGCCCTCATTTTTGGCGGCTGAGGAGGATTTTCCTGCAAAAAAATCGATATAAGGTTTGTGAGGAACATGGTTTGGTGCTTTCTTGCCTTGAATTGGAAGTTGTTGAAGAAGGATTGGGACTGAGAAATTGGCGTGATTGAAGCCATGAAGGAAGAATAAATTGGCTTTATTTGTAGAGAAAGAGTGATATGTGAGGTTTGAGTAGAAGAAGAGAAGAGTGACGAAGAGAAAGAGAGAGTGAGAGAGAGAGCGTGCGCTTGGCTATTCAAAGCCATGGATATGTTTCTTTTATTTCTGTTGTCTATTGGGTAAAATGCAGCAAGCTCCCTCATCTATGACTAAATTTCACTTTGTCCTTCATCTAAATATTGCTACAATATTTACCCTTGTTGCTGAATTTCACTTTACCCTTCATCTAAAAATTCTCAAACTGAGTTTAACATGAAAGGTGAATTCCCAACTTGATGTTGCTTCTTTAACTGTATAGGCGGAAAAAGTAAACCCAACCCAACCCAACCCAATTCAACCCTAGCTAATTATAGCTAATATAATCAGCCTACTCTCGTAAATATCCTCCTAGGGACAAAGCCACGTATTGGATGAACGATTGTATTATTGTCTTCAAGTTTTGTTTTTATATAAAAATGCGACGAGTTTGAATTATTTTGTCGATGTTTTGAAAAATGTGATTAGATTAAATCGTATGAAAGCCGATTTTGATAGGTTTGGACTCAAATTTTATTGTTGACACAAGTACTAAATAATAATAACTATAATCAAATTAGTAATATTCATATATAATTAATATTATAAATTTAAAGTAATATTTTAAAATTTTGAAAGTCATAGATTTTTACCTAATATATTACTACATAATTAATTTTGGATAATTTAACAAAAAAAATAACGAATTATATATTTTTAAAAATATATATTAATATTTCAAGTGAAAAGTTTTATTTTAATCATCAAATATTAATTGAAATATATTTTATCTAATGAAACGAAATTACATTTAATATTAATAATTAATTAATTAAGTGGGGGTAATTTTATCTTTTGATAATTTATCCAACTTTCAACTTTTTCTTCTCCAAAATACATCCAAACACAAAACTATAAATCCACTCTTCTTAAAAGGTAGGCCCCACCTTATTATAAATCACCCCTCATTTCAAATCCACTTTCAAATCACTCCTCATTTCAAATCCACGTTGCCTTAAACGTTTAGAGATGTAGTTAATAAAATTCAGGTTTTTGGAGATTGAAAGGACATGAAACACATATTTTAGGGACTATTGGCGTATAATATAAATGCTTTTGTAGGAATTTTGACTGCTGTTTGAAATTGAATCAACTCTAAATTTTGATTTTATTCATTCCTTCTTTAAACTTTTCAAATCGAATCAACTTGATTCAAACTTAAAAAAATCCGAAGTATATTCACTCGTGTATATTACGAAGTATATTCAAACTTCTCAAATCGAATCAACTTTATTCATCCCTGGACACAAACATATATTTTAAGAAACTTTTATGCATTTTACCCAATTAATAAATAAGAAGCAAGTATTAGTATGAAACAGCTGGATCATGTTGGGCTTTGAATGCCGGTGTCTCTGTCTTTTCATTAGTCTTCCAATACGTGAAGTTGTTAAGAGTTGAAGTAGTGAAATACAAACAAAAATTTTGTACAGAATGGAGAGACAAAATATCTATAGGAATAATTTTTATTTATGAAAATGTTATTGTCATATTGTTATTTATTTTTTATGTATATACATTTTATGTCAGAATATGGATATGTGATTCCCGTGGGCCTTTAAAACACTACAACCTTTTAGTGTCATTTTTACAGATTTACTATTGATCTATTTTCATAATTCGTTTATTTTGTATAATCTGCTAAGTATATGACATATACAAAAAATTAAGTAAATCGGACATCAATAGTTCATATAACCGAATGACACTTTTCTTATAATTTATTTAAAAAATTATATTTATATTATTTTTTTAAAATAAATATATCTAAACCATGTAACTACTGAAACAATTTTATTTTTTTATGTTTGAATCATTTTAAACAGACCTAGGATCAATCTACTTTAAAGATACTATGAAATTGTAATGCTTTTAGACAGTACCGCTACTGATTCCTAAATTTTGAAAGCCACGAGTAAGTAGGGGTACATTATGCCCTTTTGAGTTACATTTTGTACTAGTCTCGTACGGACGACTTTCATGCATGCAGGTGGCAATTGTTGAAAATTTCTATAATTTATTTATGTGTGAATAAAGTCCAAAGGGCAGCAACTAATAGCTCAAAAATTAGTTGTTAGCTGCCCAAAAAACAGCCATTAACAGCTCCTAATGGCAGCTCTTATTGGTGCTTTAAACACCATCATAGTATAGTCTTTATTGCTGACGGTTTTTGTTTTGAATTGAACAAATCAATGGTCATTTTAGATTCTTTATACTCTGAATTTTCTCATGTCGAAAAACACAATACGATCACAGTTGAAACCATTTTCTTCTGCGTATTGTTCTTTGAGAGAGAGAATCATTCACAAGTGTGAGACTTGTGTTGAGGTAAAATTCGATCTTCATTTCATACGGTTAAAAAAAGTACCAAACTATTGAGATTAATTCACACTAGTGTGTGATTTGAAATATGTTCAAATACTCAGTGCAAATAAGTATTTCATTATTTTTATTGATGATTGTATGAAATACTGTTATGTGTACTTGCTAAAAACTAAGATGAAGCTTTGGACAAATTCATTCTTTATAAGAATAATGTTGAAAATTAACCTAGCAAAAAGATTAAGGTTGCGAAAAGTGACCGAGGTAGTAAATATGAATCACTGTTTGGTGGATACTATAGAGAACACAAGATTATCTATCAGACCACTGTACCTTACTCACCCTTAGCAGAATGGAACTGCTGACCGAAAGAATTGTACATTGAAGGATATGATGAATACTATGCTGGTAAGTTCTGGGTTGCTTCAGAACATGTGGAGTGAAGCGATCCTCACCACAAACTATATCCTGAATATAGTTCCTCTCAAGAAGTCGGACAAAACTATGTATGAGTTTTTTAAGGGTAGGAGATTTACCTATAACTACTTATGAACGTGGGGATGTCTTACGAATGTGGTTTTACCTCCTCCTAAGAAGGAAAAGATCCGTTCGAAAATCGTTGCTTGTGTGTTCATTGGTTATGCACGTAAGAGCAGTGCATATCGGTTTCTTGTATATGAATCTGCAATACCAGATATCCACAAGAATACTTACATAGAGATAGAGTCTAGGAATGCATCGCTCTTCAAACACATACTTCCGTATAAATTCATTGGAGAGTCATGTTCAGTGAAACGGACTCTGCATCTTACTAATGAATGTAGTCAAGACCAAAAAAATGAATTTTCTATGGAACTAAGACGTAACAAGAGAGCTAGAATGTCAACATCTTTTATTATAGATTTTCTAACTTATATGTTAGATAGTAAGCATTAGACGTACAAGGAAGTCGTGAGTTGTCCTGAGGGTCCCTTGTGAAATGAGACTATTAAAAGTGAGGTTTACTCTATTATGCAGAACCGTACGTGAGAACTAGTGGATTTGCCACCAAGAAGTAAGGCTCTGGGCTACAAATGGATCTTCAAAAGGAAGATGAAGGCAGATGGGCCAACATATAAGTACAAAGCTATGCTTGTTATCAAAGGATATAGACAAAAAGAATGCGTAAACTGCTTTGATACTTACTCACTAGTCTCAAGAATTACATCTATTCAGATGATAATCGCTATTGTAGTTTTGCAAAATCTCGAGATAAATTAGATCGATGTCAAAACAGCTTTTCTGAATAAAGATTTTGATGAAATCTACATGGAACAACATGAGAATTTTTCCGCACCTAAACGGGAAGAAAAAGTCTATAGGCTAGTTAGATCTTTGTATGATCTCAAGCAAGCGCCGAAACAATGGCATGAGAAGTTTGACAATATTGTATTGTCTAGTGGCTTCAGAATCAATGAATATGACAAATGTGTATATGTCAATGACACAGATGAAGGGTACATTATTTTATGTTTTTACGTTGATAACATGATCATTTGTAGGTAGTAGCAATAAGATTATCCAATCTATTAAGAACATGTTGAACTCAAAGTTTTACATGAAATATATGAGGCTTGTAGATGTAATTCTGAATATCAAGATTACTAGAACATCTGATGAACTTGCATTGTCTCATACACACTATATTGATAAAATTTTAAAGAAATTTAATAAGTTTGATTCAAATGTTGCAAGGACTCTTATAGATGTAAATCTTCACTTATCTAGGAATGGGGGGAAGGTATATCCCAGTTGGAGTATTCTTATATAATTGGGAGTTAGATGTACTTAATGAGTTGTACAAGCCTGACATAGCCTACACAATGAGCAAACTAAGCAGATACACAAGTAATTTGGGAAGTGATCATTGAAAAACAATAATAAGGCTGATAAGCTATTTGAGGTAAAAATGTGATTTTGGACTGTATTACATCAGATTTTTAGCAGTACTAAAAGGGTATTGTGATGCAAATTGGATATCGGATATGAAAGACTCAAAATCTACGAGTGGATATGACTTCATACTTGGTGGTGCAACGATGTCTTGGAAATCTTCCAAATAGACATGCATTGCATGTACTACGATGTAATTAGAGTCTGTTGCTTTAGATAAGACGATTGAAGAAGCCGAGTGGCTATGCCAGTTTTTGGAGGATATTCCAAGATAGTCGAAACATGTGCCTACGATTATCATCCATTGCAATAGCCAGTATGCGATTGGTATGGCACATAATATATGTATAATGGTAAGTTTAGACATATTCGTCGTAGACATAATACCATTAGACAACTACTCTTAAGTGAGGTTGTCGCTATTGACTATATGAGATCAATGACAATATGCAGATCCGCTTACCAAAGGGTTACCCTGAGAACTAGTTGACCAAGCATTGAAAGGAATGGGATTAAAGTCTATGAAATAGAAAGGAATCGTAAAGAAAAACCCAACCTAGTTGACTGAAAATTTCAAGATCTAGGTTCAATTGAACAACCTACTCGCGTATATCTAAGATAATCACTATGAAGTTGAAGAACTCCTACTCGTTCATATAATGCACAATAATTGTGGATAATGTTAAGCGTTAGTTTTTAATAACTTTTTGTGCTGGTGAGCTAGGCTGGGTATATTAAAATACCCATAATAAGAAGTCACCTATGTGTGTATGAAGTGGAGCCACTTCTTTGAGAATTTGGAACGCAAAATTCTTGAGAAAATACTTACAGAACCAGGAAACGGTGTTCTATGGCCAAAATTGACACAATTTTCTATATGATGTCTATTGTCTCGATTTACACCAAATGAGGCACATTTCAAGATGAGTTAGTCCACTGGCCTGCCAATAAATTTGATAGTCTGTCATAAGGGAAGGTTGAAGACCAAAAACTACATATCCTATGCAGGAATTATTCGTTTCTCTCTTGGGTCAGCTTTGTATTCTGTGTCGATTTACCTATTAATTTCATTCATAGGGGGATTTTTGAAAATTGTTGTAATTATTGTGACTGAAGCCCAAAGGGTAGCAACTAACAACTCAAAAATTAGTTGTTAGTAGCCCAAAGGGCAGCCATTAGCAACTCCTAATGGTAGCTATTATTGGTGCTTTAATCACCATAATGTAGTGTTTATTGATGTCAGTTTTAATTTTTTGAATTAAACAATTCAATGGTCTCTTTAGTTTTTTTATATTACGAACTTTCTTGTGTTGAAAGACACAACAAGAACACAACTGAAACCAATTTCTTCTGCAAATATTGTTCTTTGAGAGAGATAGAAAGACAGTCATAGATTCAATTCACCAAGGTTACTTTAGTGGTGTTCCAACGTACGCGGTCTAGTCGTTTTATCGTGGAAGAAAGACGCTTAAAAACTCTACAACACCCTCGGTATGCGGAGAATCTTTCTTAAGGAAACTGCAATTGCATGACTCAAAATCAAATTTATTTGTATCTCATTTTATTTATTTTATGTAAATTCAATTTACTGTATATTAATGTGATTAATGAAAAATTATTATTTGAAATTCTATGTTTACTGAATAAATCTTAACCAACAGCAATGTTGACCATATCCACAAATTTAACAAGAAAAGACCTAAGTGACTAAACATTGGTATCTGTTAGAAAATGTAATTTGGAATTTAAAAATATTTAATGATTCTAGAGTATTGTAAAATGTTTTCATAAAAATGGTGCGACTTGTATCTACTTTATTATCTGGGCGTGCGTATGTATGTCCTTTAGAGTTCATAGCCTAGGTGGATTCGTGTTCATCTAACATATCAAATAAGTTGACTACTGAAAGGTCTCAATGAATTTTAAAGATAATGATAAAATATCTAATCTTAATGAAGGGAGAAAAATAAACATTCAATAGCAAGAATCTTGAAATATAATCTTGAGATAAGAATGAAAGTATTGTTATAATTTTTTAGTGGATTGAATTATATAGTTTATGAAAATAAAAATTTAACTCGGGTTGAATTAAGTTTTTGTGCTTCAATAGAAATTCCAATCCTTATTTACTCACGCCATGAGGTTTTTGTGTAGTCTACATATGTGCATTCGCAGCTTTTATGAGAGAAACTCAATTAAGAAATCACATAATTTCTTAAAGAGAGAATTCG
>BRYE01000011.1:9460926-9465926 GCA_030159115.1 Actinidia arguta var. hypoleuca | reverse complement strand
ATCAAGTACGGTTTTGAATATGACTACGATAAGAATGATAAAGTATGAGTTACTGCTGTTTGGGAAGGGGATGGATATGGCATGTGTACAACAGGGTTCAAAATGGAAATGGCTATTTTTACATCAGGGAGTTTAACAAGGAACATACCTTTGGAGCTGCAAGTAAGAATTCACTCTGTACATCGGGACTTATTGGTAGGTTGATTGTTGAAGAAGTACGAGCAAAACCTTTAAAACACCAGACTGATGTTATTTACGACTTCAAGAAAGGTTATGGTGTGAACACTAATTACCACAAAACTTGGTTGGGTGTAGAGAAGGCTAAGGAAAATGTTTTTGGAGATTACAAGTTGTCATTCGAGGATCTTCGATGGTATGTTATTACTGTAAAAAATACAAATCCTGTGAGCTACATTGAGCTTGAAGTTGATCACAATAGTAGACGATTTTTGAGATTGATTGTCACTTTTGATGCTTGTGTGCAGGGTTTTAACTGTTATCGTCCTATTTTGCTCCTTGATAGTACGGTTTTGAAAGGAAGACACAAATGATGCATACTTTCTGCTACAAAAAAATAGATGGTGACAAAGGTATGATTTTTTTATCTGTGTTAAGCATATAGAATGTATGATAATGTTTTTCTCGATATATATGATATTGCTTAGGGATTTTTGATTTTTGTGTATGTGGTGATATGTGGATGGGGGTGTCCTTATATGGGTAACAATTATTGATAACTTTAGTCCCGACAGTTATTGTTTGTGGTGTCTGTGTGCAAGAGTTGAGTGTTTTTATGGAGTAAGAGACTGATAATATCTGGTTTAATTTTTAGTGATTTATCTTCTTTATCTGATGTTTTGTCAATGTAATACATATGGAATAGATGAGATAACTGATGTGAATGTGATACGTCGTTTTATTCATTTTTTGTGTTTTTTATATTTTTGTTAGGATTATTCCCTGTGTGTTACTGTGGTCGATGCAGAAAATTGAGACAATTAGAAGTGGTTTTTAAGGCATGCGGATACTTTTTTGTTTTATGGGGAATGTTATATTCAGTTCTGATCGCAATGTCGGTTTGAAGGAAGCGCTGCCCAGGGTTTTCTCGATGGCATCTCACCTTTACTATTTGCATCATTTGCAGTTAAACTTGAGGAGTCACTTGTCTGGAAAACCCACTGGTTTAAAAGAGCATTTGAATTTTTTGTTTTCTAAATGTGCATATACACCAAATATGGAGTCTTTTCACCATTTGTTGGTTTAATTAATGAAGGGAGGTGTGCGTAATGTGATAGATTTCCTTAAGAACTTGCCATATACACATTGGGCAAATGCATATTTTAAGGCCCAAAGATACGATGAGATGTGGTCGAATCCAGCCGAGTCATTTAGTTTATGGATAGAGCGCAAGCGTCATCTACCAGTTACATACGTCATCTACCAGTTACATAACTAATTGACACGATACAGATAAGATTGATGGACCAAATTGCTGAGAGAATAGTTGTTGCTAATAGATGGGAAACTATTATTTGTTTAGTATTGATGAGAAGTTGGAAGAGTCTTTTTAGGAGGGTATGACTTGGTTTATTAGTATATCAGGTAATAGCATTTTTTAAGTTAATTCACATCCATCTATCTGTCTGTGTTGATATCAATAAGTGTATATGCTCATGTGGACAGTGGCAACTTTAATCGTTTTCCATGTTGTCATACAGTTGCTACTCTTAAGAGGTTTGATATAGACTTAAATATCTATGTCGATCCTTACTACAGTGTTGAAGCATTTTGAGCAGTATACTCGATGTCCATATTTTCAATTCCTACTCTTTGGAAACCAGAGACTGCAAAAGTGGATTCTATTCTTTCACCATTTTGGAAAATGCCATAAGGTAGGCCCAAGAAGAAGAGGATTCCTTCAAGACTCAAGAAAGTTAGTCAAATAAGGTGTGGTAAGTTAGAAGATCATAATAGAAAAACTTTTAAGGAACTGTGTGAGTGATGAAAGTGAGCGAGAGTATGTTTAGAAAAAATAAGGATTTCAGACATTTTTTAGTTTTTCTCAATTGTATTGGGAATTTTAAATAAGTAATAAAAGATATTCCAATATGACATTCTGTAATTTTTAGTAAGAGTTGATGGCTTGTCTTGGATTTGTATAAGAGTTGTGTCCTTTGATAACACAATGATAATTTTAGTTGTGGCGTGGTTGATGGAATTGTGTAGTTGTTGTGTGCTTTAATGGGAGTGACTGATATACTTATCAATCATGTATGATGTGAAAAATAGATGCAATATTTCTGTGTAGTGCACATGCGTAGGAGCGGTATTGATAACACACTAATAATTGTATATGTGGTTTTGTTGATTTTTTTTAATGCATGCATAAGAGTTGTTTGCTTCTTTTGTGCTAGACACTACTAATTGTTTGTGTGTTGTGTTGATGTTTCTTTAGTGCATATGTACGAGCTATTTGCTTGTTTTGTGCTAGATACTGATATATTTTACCTGTATGTTGTGATTTGCAGGACTTATCAGGACTTGTCTTTTTTAATAATAGACAATGATATATTTATCTGTCTGCTTTGATTTTTAGAAGCAAGACCCATAAGTACACATCTTTGTATGAGTATAGACACCAATATATTTATTTGTCTGTGTGATTTGAAGAAACAAGACCAATCAGTTCATGTTCTTTTATGAATATACACTAATATATTTAACACTGGAATAGAAATATGTAGGTGTGTAACAGACGCTTTATCGACAAAAACTAAACTAGAATACATTAAAACTAGAACTTAATCCCATTATAGCATCATCAAGGTAGAAAGTATCAGCCAATACATTACGTATTAACCAATATCTATATATATAGATATAGATATAGATATAACCATAAAATCTTCAGAATTCATCTTAGTAGACAATATATTTAATTGATATATTTACCTGTAGTGTGATTTGCAGACAAGACCAATCATCACTACCCATCTGCTTTGATTTGCAGAAGACCAATTAGTACATGTCGTTATATGAGTAGATACTAATATATTTAACACTATATAGATATTCCCTTGAAATTCTATCCAAACACAGTACTATAATACGTACTACTACAATTTTTACATTTTTGCAGTGATGATATGACAAAAGCATTCCAATATATGTATTACTACAACAATTTGTACTATAATATGTTCTACTGCAACAGTTCTTTCATTGAATCTCCAATTAGTGTGTTGCTACAGTTCTGGATCAATTTCCCGTCATTGAGAAATTGATGTACCGTTTGCGCTCGGAATGTGATTCATTGGATTGTGGAACCTGCAATATTGAATCCAAAATTTGTGAATTTTTTTAGAGAGACGTGCTATCTGTTGATATCAATGGAGATCGAGACCAATCGAGAGCTAAATCAAGATAGAGAGTGATCGAGATAGAGATTGGTTGGTTGCAAGAGAGCGAGATCTGTATCGAAAGTGACATGGAGAGAGAGAGCATGCAGTTTTTTTTTGGATTTGCGTGAATTTCGACTGTGTTTTGGCCCAAGGTTTTGATGCCGGATGTGGCATATTGGGAATAAAAGAGGGCGCGGGAGTTGGATGTACTATTATTATCCAGATGTGTTTTGTATTTTAGTAAGTTAAAATAATGGGTTTTAAAAATAAGAACCCCTGTAAGAATTTCATTAATATTAAGAAAATTAAGTACAAGAAAAAACATACCATTTGAACACATTATCCTGTTCTTACTAATTAAAACAGGATAGAGCCACCCTAAATAATAAAAAAATTAAGAGTAAATTGTCAACTAGTTCCTTGAACTTTAATCAAGTTTCCAGTATCACACTTGTACGTTTATATTTTCTATTTAAACCCTCCAATTTTCACAGCTAAGATAAAGTAGTCCTATCCATTGCTAGAAATGGGAAAAGTTGTTATGTTATATCATTTTCTCTTAATGTGAGCTAGGCTTGAAGTTTAAATTAAGAAAAAAATGGGATTTAATAAAGAAGAGAAATTAAGAATAGAGAAGAAACACATTAATACTTTTATGTAAAATTATCATCCTTATATATTAAGATACCATGCTGCCTCAAAAGAGTAAATAGTTTCAGTAAGAATAATTAACTCTTAGGTATCACAAAAAGCTTTTTACAGGTAATTTTACGTAATTATGAAAAGTTGAAGTGCCTAAATAGATGAAATAGAAGTCTGAGAGTTGTATTGAAAACAAAATTAAAGATGGAGGAACTAGTTGATAATTTAGCCATAAATATGAAAATAAATAAAAGTGATGATTTTCACACTCCTATTTTTTTTAATTGTGCTCCTTTTTATGTATTCATTTGATGACATTTTTCAAATGTTATTGTATGCAATTAAACTAACAAAATATAAAGTACAAGTAATTGCTCGTGCCCACAGAAATTACACCCCCAAGAAAAAGACCACCTCTTAGGCGTACTCGTTAGAGTTTTACAACTTAAAAAATAGATAAGATATAAATGTTAGTTTTTTAAAAATCAGACTTGTATTAGCATAACCAACTCAAACAATCAAGGAAGATTATTCATATGATCCTAATGATCTTATAACACTTTCAGTCATCAAATAGCAAACTATCACATAAGCAAATTATCACAATCTAGCTGCAATTTCAGTTTTATCCCTAATTTTACTCTATATATTCCAGATGTTTATCCACATAATGGTGAGAAAGTTCTTAGTAGCCCAATCCGAGCATGTGCCTCCTAGAACAGTGTCTCCTCAATTGCGAAAATTAAACAACAACAACAACATTGTCACATGATAAAGATGCACTAATATATCAATATCAAAAAACACAAATCTTCATAGATAAACAAATGGAAACAAACACACACCAACAAGAACAAAAATGGAAAGATAGTGGATTGAAGAATTCAAGTATTACTATTAATAACAGTAGAAGAATTGCTACATAATAAAAATGACAAAATAACTACAAAACCATGA
>BRYE01000011.1:9423426-9433426 GCA_030159115.1 Actinidia arguta var. hypoleuca | reverse complement strand
TTCTGTTGCTGCTTTTGTTGCTGTTCGGGTTGTTTGGCTCGTCTCTGTTGGAATCAGCATAGTTGATATAGCTGCTGTTGTCGCTGCTTAGGATGCTGGCTCTACTATTGCTTTTGATGGATCCTTTGATGTTGCTGTTGTCTATGCAGAGATGCCCTCCTCCCCTTGATTCTGTTGTGAGCTTTGCTGTGTTTGGGGTAGTTATATGGGTTTACTTTATTCTGTTCTCCTGCTGCTTTGCTCCCTTGTTGCTGCTTAGATCTTTTCAGCTATAGGTTTGGTGTATTCTGAGGCTATTGTGAATGGTCTTGTATGTTTTATTTTGGCCTTTTGTGTGGCCTTATTTGGTGGTCTTGGTTTGTTGCTAGTTATATTTCACTTTGTTTTCTTCCTTGTCTTGGCCTTGTGCCTTCTGTTTGCCTTGCGGATATGTCCGGGGTCCTCCCTTTTGATCAATATATTCATTTATTTACCCGGTCAAAAAAAAAAAAAGAATAGTTTACTCAACCGAGATAAGGTTGAGTTTAGTAATAAAACTTAGAAAATTTTCTTGGTTGAAAAAATTCAACCGAATTAATGCTGAAATAAGTAATGTAGAAGTAAACTGACAACAATGTTATCGAAACGGGGTAGTTCGGTACAAAAGATTACAAGAACTGTCTTGCAAGATTGTCATTGGTAAACCTTTCTTAGGTTGTTGGAATTCCAAACTCTCGGGACATGCTTGTCATCCAAGTCCTAAGTTAATAAGCTCCTTGAGCGCCACCACGGCACAAAAGCATTCTCTTTTTTTATTATTATTTTTCTTTAAAAAAATCTACTTGAGAAACATTTCCGCATATATATATATTCATCATGGAAAATCAATGATTCATAATTACTTAGCCTTTTTTATCAATTCCCGTTTGGCAATTTCAGCTAAGATTACAAATAGGAGATTCAATTGGAGTCGTCACCTAGTTATTAATTATAGAAAATAATATAATATACAGACTCTGTGGATATGCACAGTCCTTTTCCTCTCCAAAGATGGATTTGTAAGCTATGGTACCAAGTGGGATGGTGTTAGGCACCCACTCGACCTAACTACTATAGTTAGTCTCTACTCAATATCTTTGGATTTATTTTTAATTAAACATTTAATCCCTTTAATGATGCATTAATATTTACTTACATAATTAAATAAAATAAAATATGCAAAAAAAAACCCGAAAGTTAACACGTAAACACCATAATATTATAAAACTTTTAGGGTGTCAATTGATCTCAAAAATAAATTGAACAAATAAAATATTATACTATTTTTTTAATTACATTGAGATGGAGAGCAAAAGAAAAGTTTTAATTTTTAGGGTATGGCTTACAATTGTATATTTGAAGATAAAAGGATTTTTACTCTAGATGCGTGATTCAAACCATTGGATCTCCTTCAAAACTTTATCTCCACCGTTGAATCATCTTGGATTGCCATCGGTATTGAACTATGATCTTCGAATGCTTCTTTGAACTTTTTGAATGTGTTCTTCACCTCAAAGAACCCTAACCCTTAACTCTCTCTTTTTTATTTCTTCACAAAAATAAAATTAAACTAAAACTTTCTCTATAATCTCTATTCTATTCTAAAAATCAAAATTTTTCCACTCCTCTCTCAAAAATAATAGAGCCTCTTCTATTTTTTGTCTCCTTTCTCTAGGATTTTTCGGTGTCTTTTCAATGTCTTTTTAAATTTATTTTTTTAATATGAATTATGAAGAAGAGAATGGGGTATTTATAGGCGAGTTTAGGATAAAAATGGCAACTTATGGACTTGAAAAATTTTGGGAGGTTCCACCATTTAGAAAAAAGAATATTTTTTGGGGTGGTTTTCACCATCTAGGAAAGAGAATATTCAAGAAAAAATTCAATTTATTAGAAGAGGAAAAATATTAAAAATAAATATTTGATTTTTTATAAGAACAATTCGGTTAAAATTAAGTAAAAAAGGCTTTAGGCTCAAAAAAAGGTTTGGACTTTTAAAAACAAAAATATATGGATTGAAACACTTTAAAAAAATATTTTGTTTAATTAAAATCCTTTTGGGCTAAAAATAAAATAAATTTTTTCCCTTCGAAACTAAAAGGTAAAAAGATAAATATTTTTTAAAATCTTATTCTTCCCTAAAATACTCCAAACCTCTCTCCTAAAAATTTTAAAAAAAATATATGTAGGACCTTCGAGGGAAATCATACGTCCAATTTGTCCACAGAATCAATTAGTTAAATTATTTTCGTCATTTGGCAACGATCCAATGATGTGCCTAAAAATTTTGGTCGATCAAAATGAGATGTTTATAGATGCCCTTCTTTGACAGAATTTGTGTAGCAATACATCAACATGAGTAAATGTCAAAGCTGAAAGACAATATTTTCGAGTTGCCATAATGGTTAGCCCAAAATCATCAAACTTAAAATATGAAAATAGTCGCGCTCAGATATCTTTAGAGATGCCTATGTACCTCTTTACAAATAATTAGACCCGAGTAGTTCGTGGGGTAGTACTTTTTTTTTTTCCTTTTGAGAAAACCGTTAAGGAAAGTAAAATCGACTTCTTTTATTTTGCAAAAAACCTTTAAAGCAGGAAAAACAATCTTTTTGAAAAAACTTTTAAAGCATGCAAAATTGACTTTTTTAGAAAACCCTTAAGATAGACAAAAACGTCTTTTTGACAACTTTTAAGGCAAACGAAACCGTCTTTTTGAAAAAACCTTTAAGATAGGAAAAACTGTCTTTTTGACAAAACCTTTAAGGCAGGCAAACTTTCCGTTTTTGATAAAAACTTTAAGGTAGGCAAAATCTACTATTCTAGAAAACCTTTAAGACAGGCAAAATTAACTCTTTGAGAAGACCTTTAAGGTTGGCAAAATCGACTTTTTAAGATCTTTAAGGCAAGCAAATTTGACTTTTTAGGAAACCTGTAAGACAGGCAAAATCGACTTTTTAAAAAAGATCTTTAAGATAGACAAAATTGACTTTGTCGATAAAACCTTTAAGGCATGTAACACTGGCTTTTTGAGAAAATCTTTAAAGCAAGCAAAACCAACTTTTCAAGAAAACCTTTTAGGTAGGCAAAATCAATTTTTTGATAAAACCTTTAAGGCAGGCAAAATTGACTTTCCGAGATAACCTTTAAAATGGGTGACTTTTAAGGCTGGTGGGACAACTTTGAAACTTCATTTTTGAGAAATTCCTCTCATCAATGCATATGCTCAAAACTTTGTCCAAAATAATTTTTCAGAACATTTCATGTCGAAAGACAAAAATCTCAGGCTCATAACCATTTGAAATGGCCTCATTAAGGTATAGTGTATCATGTAGTCAAGTAAAACACTAAAAAAGTATGTAAATGAAAGTGAACCAGAAATCCTTCAATGGGAAGAACATCCTATAAAATCAATCAGAAGCCAAAATCTAGCATCCTAGATTCTGTCTCCATAAACCTTCTTAAGCCCGTAACTAGTTAAGCATTCTAATGTTAAAGTCAAAGGTGCCACAAGTCTGGCTGTGTCTGGAACATGAATTTACTATTGCTGTATTTGGAATCAAGGATTTATGGAGGTATTAATTGAGGGGGAAAAAAAGTAAAGGAAGAAGATTAAATTTGAATCATTGCATCCATAAACTTTTCTTTGTTTTTTCTTTTTTTTTCGCCAAATTCTTAATCCAAACACAGCCTGAAGAATTTATCAAGGAAAAGGAAAAGGAAAAGGAAAAGATAGGGAAAACAGAAACAATCTAGCTACTCACTTCATTGTCTTCTTATGTTTTCATTTACCTTTTCCTTACCCTCCATACATTCCTTCACAAATCTATGATCCAAACACAACCTAAATGAGCATGAATGGAGGTTGTAAGAAAGACTGTAATGTTTTGAAATTTATTTTTTGATTTGGACTTGGGCCATAAATATCCATTAATGGTATTGATTGTTTGGCCATGGGCCAAATAGGTTATGAATTATTTGTGGACTAGTCCCATTACTTGTTAGATTATTTATGGGCTAGGCCCATTGGGATTAAATGAAAGGTATAGTAGTGTTAGTGTGTGAGTGTGATACACCATAGTAAAACCTATGGGAAGCTTCCCCAATACACTTCCCCTTTCTCTCAAATCAAATCAGCCATCTCTCTCTCTCCCTTCTCTCTATCTCACTTTCCCTTTCTCTTTCTCCCTCTCTCTCCAAAAGAGCTCCGGCCGAAATCTCATTTTCCGGCCACTTTCCGGCGACATTCGACCTTCGCGCAAAGAACGAAAATTGATCATCTCCTCGAGCTCTTCAATTCCAACCGATTGGAATTTCGATAGGACTCTATTTGGACCTCCATTTTCCTAAAAATTCATCATTTTTTAAGAGGTTGTTTAATATTGTGTTCATGCCCTATTATCTTTATTTTTATGATTTTAGAGTGTGTTTGGTTGTTAGGATAACATATTTTGTGAATATATGTTACCATGAAAATCTAGAAAATCTCATGCTTAAGTGATTAAAAAATGTAACCTTAATAACGCGTGCCACGTGTTTGATAAAATGCTTGTGAGAATATCGAATTTATTGCGGAAATAATGAATGTATGTGTTTATGTGATTAATTCGACTTTTTGTTAGTTATTTGGTAGAAAACTATGCCATAATTGATACGTTAGGAAGTTAGAGACTTTTTTCGTGATTTGGTGGTTATTTAAATTGTGAACTTTAAATAGATATATTGTTCATTTGATATGTACATATATATATGTATATACGTTATGTTTTTAGCATTGAATGAGTGACTATGGCATTGAGTATGACCATATCATAGCATCATTGAGGCCTTGTCGACTTTTGCACGGCATTGGGATGGGTACATTGATGGATGGTATTCCCTTAGGAAGGGGTACTAAGGATGAAAATTATGGATGTGGGTGTGGTGATGAGGAAAAGAGCGGATGACTCCCTAATAAACATTCACTCCAATCTTTACTCGGTTAGCTCTCGGGGATTGGTTTTAGCTACACTCCTTGTATGGGTGGCCCATAATTCGGTGTTGAGAGTGTGTGTGCATTGGGATGGGCATTGTTGCATCTAAGCCATTTGATTGGTTTCATTGCCTTGGGGCCACCATCATTGCACTTCATTTCATTTTCATGAATTTAGAGATAGTATGACATTTTTATAATATTATCCTACTAAGCCGTCGTGCTTAATCAAACAAAATAAAACCACTTTCAGGTGAAAAGGATAAGGGTAAAAGCCCGGCTTGATTTAACCGTGTTCGGGTATTTTTGAAGGCTTTCTCGTGGATATAACTTCATTGGATGTTTTGTGGTACTTAGAGTAAAAGCATGTAATTCTTTTGGGTAATTTAGAACCTTAGGATAGGTTTAAATTAAATTTGTTACATGTATCCATTATTGGGCACGTGTTAGCCCCTTTTATTTCAAACATGTAAAGGAATTTATTTTGATGTTAATCTCATTCGAGCAAAGGTTTAACTCTTTTAAAATTAATATTGATGTACCGAACTTTGACTTTTCAACGGGTGTCTATGTAGGATATTCCCTTTAAATTCCGCATTTTTGATTAGTCCACGTAGGACCTTTCTCCATATTCTTTGACTTGTTGACCTCGCTCCCGTGGTTTGGTTTTTGGGGTGCGACAAAGACAGTATGAATGGATCTTCATGGACATTCTTTCATTGTTCCCTCAATGTACTAGATAACTAACTTCTTCATACTCTCAATAGCTAGATCACCATTCTTCAATCTTTTTCAAATCTGTCTCCAAAGTGGTAATCTTTTTTCGGACCTGGTTTTACTCGTCTGCACGCCTCTCCTCACGTTGGTAGTTCTTCATAACCCTTACAACACTTGAGAAAACTTGTAAGTTGAGAACTTCAAATTGCTAATTGTTTGCAAGAAAGCGAAGACAGAAGTCAACTCATTCCTTGCACCGCCTGCATAACTGCAAGCTTGGCAGACTGATCGCCATCCTCCTTGTCCAAGTCGGCATGACTACCTGGGCATTGACAATGCAAGTCTGGGCTCTCTACATTATCCTTGATCGTTACCTTCTTGCCGAACCCACCAATGGAGAGCATCGGATTCCAGATCTCGATAAGAGGAGTAGGACCGGACAGGGAGTCCCTTGCCGAGTTGGTGCTGGCATCGCATGCCTTCTTTCGCAAAGACTTATCACCTATCTCTTTCCCCTTGTCCTCAGTTGGGGCAGTAGTTCGTTGACCTTCTGTTGAGATGGACGGGCAAGCTGATCTCCCAGACCCTGGAATTTTGGAGGCATCACCAAACTAGATACCTCGGGCTTCTCCTTCTTCTTTTTCTAGTTCTCCTTGAAAGGAATGTTCAACTTCTTCCCTTGAAACATTGTTAGTTGTGTTGCAAGCCAACATCAAGGGGTAAGACTATGGGATACTGGACTGGTTGGGGTTGAACTATCTAGTAGACCTCGTTGTTTGAGATTAAAATAACTATTAGATCGGCGACGGCCAGGTTATCACCTTATTGTTCTACTTTTTCCCTTAACTGACCCTCTCCCTCTTCTTTTTCTCTATCTTCCTCTTCCTCCTCCTTCGAGTTGCTCACCTTCTCTATCGCATTGGCCTCGACAAGGGAATCCTCTGACTCACTACCTGACAACACGCTGATCGAGCTATACATGGAGTCAGCTTCTTTTTCCTCTCTAACTGCTGCGTCGTTGATGTAATCATTGATAGTCCAATCGTCCGAGCTAGAGGACATAACACGCTGGATTGGATTCATCAGTTCTTGAATTCAGAGCATGGGTAGAGCTACCTCGCCTAGATGGGAAGTTTGATGTGAAATCAAATGTCGATATAGTGGTTGGTACTCAAACAAGACTGACACTTCACAGGGACTTCATTAATTATTCGCGCGGATAATATTGTTCGTTGAAACCTAGAAGTTAAAACCTACAGGTAAACACTTACCATCCAACATACGACCATTATGCCTAGGAAAACCCAATAACCTGTCATCACCAAGAAAGAACTCCCAGTTGCCCGAGATTTCAACGAACTCAGAAAAGAACACATCTTTGTTTGGGTTCTCCATCACCAGCCTAGTTTGAGTCTCTTTATTACTTCGGAGCCTCAAGCAATTTTTTACGGTGTAGAGGCCATTGGTGGGATCAAACTTAGGTCTAAGCACGTTATACACGCACATAAAGTTCTCAGCTAAGAACAGTTGTTACTCTCTCTGCATAAGGGAATCAATAACCAACAAGGTTTGTAAGAAGTTCACGGACACTTGCATAAAGGTGTGGCCACAGCGAGCCATCACGCCTTCACTAATGGGCTAATGAGAAATCAAAGTCCCACTTAATGAATCAGCCCAATCTGTACGAGATTTCGATCGTTGTTCCCCTCAACTATAGCAGCAACCTATTTTAATGCAGGGATTTCTCTTTGGACATCATTAGGGATCCTGTGTTCCCTCATAAACTTGGCCATGGCCACTAGTCCATTTACTAGCAGTTGAGCCCGGTTAAGTGCCATGTGTTTGAAAGAGAAACAAAATCTTATTAGGTTAAACTATTAACCTAGTTTAGGGAAAAATCTAAGCAAAATGAAAGATTGAGATGTTCTGAGCTCTAGTCCGGATGGCCTAGGTGGGCGAACTAATTTCCCTGGCCAAGCTAGATCCTAATTCTGAGATAAAGTGAAATCATTTGCATAGTTTTGTGTCACCACCCAAATGATTTGGGGGAAAAAACCTAACCCTAAGAGACCAAAATGCTAAGTTTCAACAACTAGGTCACGTCCTTTATACGAGATTTAGAGGTATAAACACAAATCAAGTCCGCTCTAACAGGGGGAACGATGAATCAAAGTGAAGTTTCAAGCCATTTGAATGAACAAAAGCTCAACAACCTTTCATCAATGATAGATGAACAACCGTGACGAATATCTAAACTTAGAAAGACCATTTCAAAGTTTTAGAAGAAAATTTAAAGTTTCGCGATGTAAACTACTGGTTCAAAACAAATTACACTTTTCAAAACATTTTTGAAGATATTGAAGTTGTTCAACAAAAAGGAAGAACAATTACAAAGAACGAGAAACAAACTCATCAGGTTGCTTGAAGACAACCGTAAAAAGCAAAATAGATTGTCGCTTACGGAGACGCTGTTGTGACAATGGTGTGACGTTGGTGATGGTGTAATGACGACGACGAAGATGACTAACGGAGTTGCTAGCTCTTTCTCTCTCTAGAACGCTCCAAGTGCAATGATGCACAAAGACACTTTAGGTTCCCTATTTATAAGGGAAGTTGAAACCTATCAATTTTGCACCCAAACGACACCTTAGGGCAGACGTGCTGCTTCAAGTTTCGTGCCTTAACCGAGCTGAGCAACAAATTAGAGATTGACATGTAGCATGGAAAAGACAATGAGGAGACAACTTGCTGGCAGTTTTGGATTGCCACCACTGAGCTGATACAAAATAGAATGTCAGGGGCAACCAGCTCCCGTAATCTCTACAATTGTCAACCGAGCTCACGCGAGGTGGGGGCAATTGTAAGGAGATAAAATATCCAACTTTATTCTTGGCCAAGCTCTACCGCGAACCACCACTAGACCATCGCTCTATAGCAAGTCTGGTTGGCCATCTCAGTTTAGTATCTCGGACGGTGAACACAACAATCATTCTAGCGGGACATCTTTACTGAGCTACGGGGTAACGGGTAGCATAAATGTAAAGCTTCCCCTTGCCACTCGCACTCTTGGATTCAAGTTCCTATGATATGATAGGCAAACCATCAACCACGTCCCTAAGGACATGATTGTGTTAGCCGCATACTCACTGACACAACAGTTGGCGCGTGCTTACTCGAACCGAGCTACACTATAAAAGACACACTCTTCTCTCATTTTGGAGGTAATCAACACTCTATTTTCCTTTAGAATCAAAGCCAAATACTCTCCTTTGCTATCTTCTTCTTTGTTTTCTCCGGTCACTGACTTGACCATTAGAGATACATTCTACGAACAACTTTAGGCGGTTCTTCTCACAGTTGTTGTATTGCAGGCTCGGCCGCCCAGAAACCAGAGGCATCATAAATTGTCCTTGCACCACCGCTTTGTCTTCCTTCAATTTCCTACAGCCCCACAAATGGTGTAAACTTTTTGGTTGTAAATGAATAGCCTTAGATTTGTTACCCTTGTCTAAAAACCATCCACTTCATGAGTCTCTTTTAACATCACTTTAACTTCAGCCAATTCTCTCATTTGGTTGACGGTAAGGACCAAATTGATGTACAATAATTTAAAAAGGACTAAACATATACAATTAAAATGTCAGTTATGTACTTGAAAGCATCCTAAAATTATAGGGGCCAAGGAGTAGTTAAGACTTCTATTTTCTTTAATGTTTCAAAAGCCAGCATGGGAAGATAATTGACTCAGCCACGTAATCTCCGCTGAACTGCGACGACCACCAGTCACCCGTGCTTCAATGCTTGCATGTAATGGGCATTTACATTAATTTATCCATACCACCGACTGTTCAAACCCACTATTTTTTTCTGAGCACCCACACCCAACCCCAAAATAGGGGAACTCACTACTCAGGGCAATGATCCATAACGTAAATGTTGAAAGATAATTAATCCATGAAACAAAACTTTAATATGAAAAGTCCAAACTTCTTCACTTGGCATTTTTACCTTTCCAATCATCAAACCCTACCCTTCTCTCTCTCCCTCCCTCCCTCCCTCCCTCCCTCCCTCTGTGTTGCTGCCCTCCCACTTTGCTTATTACACCACCGTCGACCTCGTAGCCGTCTGACTTTACTTGTTACGTCACCGTTGACCTCACCGCCGTTTGACCTTACTTTATATGCTATGCCGACGACGACCTCTTGCGTCGTTCAACTTTGCTCACTCCGTCGTCGACTAGTCTCCCCAATGCCCATTGTTCTATAGTCATGAAAAAAGTTTGGCTTAGATCTG
>BRYE01000011.1:9380926-9385926 GCA_030159115.1 Actinidia arguta var. hypoleuca | reverse complement strand
TTAAGTGTGTTTCATGAACTCGTTGACTGGAAAACGGAGTCAATCTTGAATGCTTGGAAAAAGGGAATTCTCCTAGCTCTAAGTCATACTCACTAAGATGTTTTATCCTTATCTTTGACGCTTGAAGCCTTCTGGATGTCAAGATCTTAGATTTGTTTTTGAATGATGAATTGCAAAGCTCGATCTTGAATCTCGAACTCTTTAATGGTCTACAAAGTTGAAAGTTATATATTATTTTCAGTGCCCATTTTCCATGAGGATTAACATGAAGTATGACAAATACAACGACAATGGCACAATCATGAAATTCCCATGAAGTACGATTAAAACAATGACACTATCATGAAATTGTCAAACTCTACTTATTTCTAGTACTTAAAATGTATGTTAAATTATATTGACATATCCGACTAAATTCATAACAGCCAATCCTCTCAAAACCTATTTCTAACGAGTACTATTTCATGACAGTACAAACTAACATTCGTTTTGGTGAAAATCTTTTTGTCTAGTTCGATGAAATATATCTCACCACCAAGAAGCATGAGCTATTTGACAAGAAACTTACTTCCCTTTCTTCCGTCCACTGCATCTCTGCACCCTCTTCCATCATGAATTTGCCTCGGCTCATTTCGGTTCCAATCCAACCATGAGTTGCAACCGTTATTCCAACTTCATCTTTAACTTCAAACCTCAGTGTCTCGTAAAAGTTTACTAGAGCTGCCTTCGCTGCCTAGTTGAGGGGGAAAAAAAAAGCAGAGAAAACCATTAAAGTTGTTGCTTTCTAGATAATCTGGTCAAAATTGCTTCAATGAGTTCAAGAGAACCACCAAAAGGTATAAAATTAATGTGGAAAACTGGTAATAGCTGTTATCGGAAGTATATTCATTTTTTGATTTCGTAAGCTGTTGCAAAATCACAAAACCTAATTACGACACAATTCCGGGGGAAAGAGTGATACAATGTACAATAAAATTGTTGAACATCCTTTAATATATGTGACTGAATTTCTATTAACTCTTCTACTGCTAAGTATTCATCTAAAGGGCTAAGATTCATACCTATTGATCCCTCGATATTTGGACACATTAGAAATGTCGTGTAAGATGATGTGTGCCATCTATGAATTGATCTATGGATTGATGCAACAATTTTGATGTTTGGTTTAATTTCTTGGTTATGATGGAATGCAATTATTGTGTGGATGACATATAGGTGTCTATGTTAAGAAATATACGTTTTATATTCATTTTCAATTACTATTATGTAGCATTTTTATTATCTATAAGTAACACTTTTGCACATATCACATATAAAAATATATACAATTCATATGTTTAACATGCCCGTGGAGTCCATTGCTACATATTCTGAAAATTAGCATGCTGGCATGTCTGTTTTGTGTCACGTGTCAGCGCTACTTAGGACAGCACAATCCACTTATCAGGCTCCTTTTTATAGTTGTCCTCACTCGCTCACTCTAGAAGCAGACGATCTATATGTGTCTCCATGACAAAATCATCAAAAAGACAAAATATTTGCATATGCTCAGTCACACAACCAACTATATCATTCATATTGACTCACAGAGTACAAAATCATTCTTGGCAAGGGTAACCAACTCTCCACTGATGCGTTAACAACGATTCGTCCATTATATTGCTGTAGGTATGGCAAAGCAACATACGTTGGATAAACATTTCCCCAAAAGTTTATGTCCTGGAATCAAAAAACCCAAAGTCAATTGCAAATGAATTAAGATGAGTGTAGTCATAACATGAAACTAAACTAGAACAATCACCATAGGGTTTTTAATCGCAGTATCAGTAACGGTATCAATATCGGTGATACAACCCTGTATTGGTCGATACCGGACAATATCGGCTGATACCTACTAAAATATCATAATTGAAAGGCCAAAATCTCAATATGTACATATCGGCCGATATTTAAAAACTTGGCACAACCCAAAGAAATTGCATAGAATTAGTTTAACGACATCAATCTTACCATCAATATGGGAAACACAGACGAGTCAGTAGCTTCCTCGAAGTAGAATGTATGACCCAAACTTACTGTATTTACTAGATGATCCACTACAGCATTTTAAACAAAATAGGGTGTAAGAAGAAATAAGTAATACTGTTTAGAAATACAAAATTATTTATTTTGTCCGAATGTTTAGAAAATGTGGTCCTTGTACTAAAAGTGTTTAACAATAAAAATACATATTTTATTTTTCAAATTTCTGTTAGTAGAAATCGGTTTTGAATTTTATACTTCCATGTGCTAAATGTGGTCCTTGAATTCCTTGTACTAAATGTGGTCCTTGAATTTTGGTTGTAGATGAATTCGCCCCCACGAGGATGAAATAATGCGTCCAATTCAAGACTTACCACGGCCATAGAAGCTGATGGTCTCATTGACGAATCTCCTACACTCATCTTCCTTGACAACATCGGCAGCCATTATCATGACGTTTCTTGCACCCAGCTGTCGTGCATTCTCACTGATTCCTCGCAGCCTTTGCTCTCTCCGTGCAACCAATACAAGATTGGCTCTCTTCTTTGCATATTCATATGCAATTTGCTGTGATAAAAAAAAAAAAAATCTATAGCGTGCTCATTATAAAATAAAATAAAATAAGTTTTGAAAGAACAATGCTAAAATGAGTGAAGATGCACGATCATTATAGGCTGCTTTGATTGTATTCCTTGGTTTTCTGATCAATAGAATAAATCCTTATTTCTTTTTGAAACACAAACACACGCACATCATCATCATCATCATCATCATCATCATCATACTGAAGAGGACAGAGGCTATAATAAGTTAATAAGCTTTTAGGTAAAGTTGAAACATGCAGTGTATTAAAATGAAAACTTCCAACACTCACGCGCGTGCATATACAATATATACATACAAAATATACAATTTGCTAAACTTTAACACCACTAGAGTAGAAAAGTTTGTAAGGTTTGTTAGTTTGTATATCCGTAAACGATTAAGCACACATTTAACTAGGAATCTCTTTATTAACCTTTTAGAAAAGACAACTAACAAGGAATTTCTCCCCCTCCTCTCATTTGGTTGGTGATTAATCTGATGAAATTTGTTGTGATTGAAGAAACAAATTGAGAAACGGAAAACAGAACAATCATGGAATTAGCACACAAGAATTTCTGTGGTTCGGCTTAAACGCTTTGGCCATGGTCAAAGATTAGCATAATAAATTCACTGTTAAAAATGAGAATACAATGAACCTAACTCTAAAAAAACCCTAGAATCTCCAAGTACCCCTTTTTGTATAGGAAAACCCACAATAGGAATCAAGAAAACTACCCGGTAGTATTTCTCACATCGGGGGATAATTGAAAATTTTTTACTAGGACGGTGCATTTTGCGCAGTTCTGGACTCTCAATTTTTGTGGGTCCCACCCTCTGTGGGTATGCACAAAATATACTGTTTCTATTTGTTTTTTAATTGAAATTAACTACTACCATGGATCAAATTGAGTGTATCATTTGGTCCTTCCAATTTGTTATCTCAAATTGATGGAAATAAATTGTTCCACTGCTAAGATCACTACTAAATTCACTGTGTGGTTGTAGTAGTAACAGAATTGAAGCCTAGGAAGAAGAAATTCATGAAATTTCAAATAATAATAATAATAATAATAATAATAATAACAACAACAACAACAAGGTACCCAAAACAGTAAATCAGTAAATTTAAATTTTAAATTGTTAAATTTGCTAAAATAGACTAATTCCAGTTTTCTAAAGCAATATTGACAAATCCGAGACACCAAACAGCAAGATTAATTAGTTAGTCTTGACTGGAAAAGAAAAAGAAAAAAGAGAGGAAATTAATTAATATTATACCTCCCCAATGCCAGAAGAAGCTCCAGTGATTATGACGACTTTGCCCTCCATATCTTGAGTGAAAAAGGAGTTGAAAGCCCACTCACACGCATTTACGAAGGACAAGGCAGGCCATGCAAAAGCTAGCATCACCAGGCTTACTGGTGGCACCACAAAATTTAGCACTGAATTTACCAGATCCATTCCGAGAAGGAGAAGGAGAAAGGTACGGAAGGTGGCTTGACATTTAGTGGTAAGAGGATGAACATGCAAGAGAGGAGTGAACACGTGTTAATTTGGGCAGTGTTTTGTCTTGACGAATGGAGGGCATATTTTGGAGCTTCTGCATAAGATATCAATTCATTGCTACTCTACTCCCAAGGCTAAAGAAGTTCTTATAGTATCATCAATTAGTAATTATTTATATATAAATGACTAAACTTTTCAATAACTATTGTTGGTGCAAATTCTATAATTATGATAGAAGAAGAAAATATAAAAAAAAAAAATTAAAGTTGCTTCAATGCTTATTTGAGCCTCCACTAATTCATAGAATTTGATTGTGTGTCGGGGATAATAACTAATTGCTTGTAAGATATAATAATCCAAAATTTAATAAAATGTTTAATGCATTTGCACAACAAAATAAGTCCCCTAATTATTTTTGAATTAATAAAATAAGGAATGTGAAATATAGGGAGGTAAATGACATTCGGGTAGTTGGTGGTGAAATTGATATGTAATAATCACTTTCAAATGCCAAACACCTTGCCTCTTTTTTTATTGGCATTGGTTCTTGACTGTTAATGCCAGGAGTCGCATTTTTTCATATCAACACGGGTCACACCCCTCAATAGTCGCACATTTTGATTTGAACCTATAATTACCGATTTAAATTCTGGCCATAGGATATATAGTAATCATATTGATAGATTATGCCGTTTCACCTCTCGAGATGTAAAACACCTTCTTCTAGAACTCTCAAGAGTTGACCTAATGATCTAGTCCTGACATTTAGAGGTCTGTTCTCTTCCAAACTCTCAAGTCCGAAACCTTCTAGTGCTGACACTGACAATTCCTGAGTAGTGCCAAATCTATGGGGCTTTTTTCGGCTTTAATCGGCCTACTGCTAGTTG
>BRYE01000011.1:9355926-9370926 GCA_030159115.1 Actinidia arguta var. hypoleuca | reverse complement strand
ATTCTAGACAATACTAGAGATCCTTCTAGAAAATCAGAACAAATGAGCATTTAGTACCATGTAAATCCTGATGAAATCTGTTGGATTTTATTAAAATTGCATTCGACTATTCTACGTAGACAGACTTTCACATTTTCTAAAAAACTTTAATAGACATTTCTTGTTTGGATTAAGAACAAAACCACAGAGTAGCAGGTATCCAGCTGGCAGAAGTTCAAAATTGAAACCTAGGTGCACAAGCTGGATATTCACAAGTACAAAATTAAAGTAAACATGACTTACTGCCTATGGAAAGCAACACGGCGAACATATCATAAAGTTGGCTGACAGAGACATTTTGCAGACAGAACTGAATTATGTGTAAGCAGCAAGACTAGATTATACAAGAGGATACCATTTAAGAAATGGTATTACAAATTTCCAATAAAAATGATAATGCATCATATCAGTTCGTTGGTGAGCATTTTGTAATAGAAATGTTCAAAGACAATGTCCATAAAATATGGGCAGCCATATAGTTGGAGTAAAATTGGCTCTCTCCATAATGACGTACAACCATCCACTACTTCATATGATTGTACAGAACTTTGGTAAAAGCCACTGCTATTCAGACAAAAGAAAACAACATTACCTAGTGTTGATTGCTGTTAATGAGGGTGCCAGAAGGTATAAGAACAGAAACAGACTAAAATATTTTTTATTTTGCCAAAGTAACAAAGAAATTGTACTACAGAATGTGCCGAGGCAGCACAACCCAGATACAATTACATATGAGAAAGAAGAGGAAAGAAGAATAGAAAAAGAAAATAAAAAAAGCAAAAGTATAAATCAGGTTATCTTATTTGTGAGATACCGAGTGTTAAGCAAAAATTCCAAATTTACCCAAATCCCCAAATACAGTCCAAAAAAAACAGCAAACCCAGCCCAACATAAAAAAATCAATAAAGTGCCAACTTAGCAAAAGGTTCTTTTTCCTCTTCTGACATCGACTTTCATTTATCCACCCCACCCCACCCTCACAAATAGCAGCAGATAATATCAAATAAGCAATAACATGCCTTTTAGTATATTTTGTATTCCTCACAACAGAGCACCAAACCATACTCTCTCGATGCATGTCCCTTCTAACGATCTACTTCCATTTGGCCATTATAATTAAGCGAGCACTAAAGTATTTTGAGTTTGTTATCCTTTCTAGACACATGATTTCTTGATTTCTTCGATGTCTTACGACTATACTTCATTCAATTCTGGTTACTTCACCTTTGCTTTGTCAACCGCCAACTCTTTAACCTTCCTAAAGGATTCAACAACTTGATCTTGACTCGGTCCACCTCCCTCATCAATATATAGAGAAAATATTTCCACCATAACAGAGTTCTCATCAACCTTTTCAAGAATTAGCAAATCTCCAACATCAATTTTGAGTAATACTTCAAACTAACTAGAGCATGTTCAACATTGACCTTTCTCCGAAACCCCACCCACCCACCCACCCCGTTAGACTCCACATTCCCCTTTGCCACCTCTGATATTCCTACCAAGTTGTCTTCTTTGCTAACTATTGAATAATCCCTAGAAAGTCCGTCAGAACCTCCCCCTTCAGTAGGTGAGCTTCTAATGGCTTTGAAACCTAACTCATCACTTCCAGGAGGCAACATGGCAATTGGATTGCATTCCATAGGCTTCATCGCCTCCATATACTCCATACACCTAGAGGCGACCTTAGAATTCTGCAATTCAATAAATGTCCCCATCACCTCTGACACCTCCACAAGGGAAATTCCTCCCCTTTCAAAGACAGGACCCTCCCTCCATGACCACATCCTCTCTTCCACGGGATCGAATGAGCATCTCTGACGCAACCACAAAACTCTTGTCCACCTTTTCTCCAGACTACAAAATTCCGCCACATCCCCAGACCCATCTCCATTCATGCCACCAACTGAAGTCCCACCCACCCCCACGCACCCTGGTCAATACTACTATTAGATACAGTCACACTGCCCAACTGTAAACCACCCCTTTGTTGAGAAAAAGCATATTTTTTCCTTACCTTCAGAAATCTCCCCAGAACACTACTACTTCAAGGCTTGAATAGGAGAAGAATAGCTTCTGCTCAGCTCACCACCATCATCTGCCTCGTCACCATCAATATCACTATACCCATCCCTAAATGCTAACAACAATTATTGTACTCTAGAGCTCGACCAAACACCATTCCAGAAAAATAAATTATTTGAACTTCGGCTTCCGAAAGTCCTTGGACCTCAATAGGACCTGTCCTGGACTTCAAGTAAAGATTCCACAATCTGGGCCCTTTTGGTCGTAGCCCATTGTCCTTTTTCAACCCACCTGATTTTATTTGGTAACCATTCCTTGGCCCGACAACTAAAGAATACAACCCATCCCATGAACCCCTATTTGGCCCAACTATCGAACCATCGAGTCGACCCAAAGAGCCCAATACTTTAAAAGCCCTCCGACCACATGTCATTGTATGATTCTTCCACCTTAACCTATATCCAGTTGGATCCCAACCTTTCTTCAAAAATATCCGACAATCGAGACCACCCTTATCCAGCAATTGAGTCCAATTTCAGCCCCTTAGATAAGCTACTCCCCAAAAAAACATGCCAAGATGGCACGTCACCCACGTATCTTCAACCTTCAGTCTTCCAGTTTGGTTCTCTCTGCATTCACCAACCACCTTTCTGCTCCCTCCGAAAATCAAATCTAGCTGAAGACTCCACCTAAATGGGCATCAAATATCTCTGACACCCCACTTCCAATTTCAGCCCCTTAGATAAACTATGCCAAAAAACAAGACGAGACATCACCGGCATGCATCTTCAACCTTTAGTCTTTCAAGCACTCTCTGCATTCGCCGACAATTTTTTTCCTCCCTCCGATAATTAAATCCAACTAAAGAACTACCCAAATGAGCATAAAAAGTGTATCGCACCCCACATTGATCACAACTTTAGGCAGAATCTCGCAGTCATCCTGATGCGAGCACGGGCAAGGATGGTGCTATCAAAGGCGAGGAGATCAAGTTACCAGTTGGACCAATCACAAGGTCGCGGGCCAAGAAGCTCACATCCGCCTTCCAAAGCTTTGTGGGCCAGTTTATTGAAGACAGGCTTGGTGGACCAGCCATAGACATCAAGAATGGGTTCAATGGAAATATTAAAGATGAAGATCAGCCCATTAATTCAATCCAAGTGTGTGGGCTGGAAGTGGAGGCTTAATTTATTTTTATGTTTATTTAGTTGGGCCTATTTATTTTATCTTGGTGTTTTATAGTTTATTTAAATTGGGTTTATTGATGTTAGTTCCTTTTAATTAGGTGTTTAAGCCCAATTCGAGTTGGGCCTTAATTAAGTAGGGTTTAGGTTAGGGTTTCCTATAAATGCTTTGTTTAGAAGATGGAGGAGGACTTTTTTTTTGGAGATTGATCAAGATTTGACATCTTGCTTGAGAGAGGAGTTCATCTTCTTCTTGTTACACCACGAATTGGAATTAACTTATCAAGGTAACTTGTGGCGTTCTTTTTAATTCAGTCCTTTAATCTACGTTTCTAGTTGCTTGTCGATTAGGGGTTTAGTAGGACACCCAGTTTCTTGAACATCAAACTGTGTGTCGGGGTTTTGGGTTCTTCTTGATCCTAGGGTTCCGCATCATTTGGTATCAGAGCTTCTGGTTATCTATCTTTTATTTCATATATGTTTCGTAGTTATTTACGTTTCTCTGTTTCTTCTTCGTAGAGACAAAAAAAAAAAAAAAACAGTGTTTCTGGACGATCCATTGCGTGGGAATTGACCACGTCCATTCCCCTTTCTAGATCTCATCGAGCCGGTCGTTTTGATATATTATGGGCTTAAATCCGACGGTCGGATCAAAAGTTAAGACTGTTTGAAGTTTTTCCGACGACTCAAAGTCGCTCCAGCGACTTTCCAGCGACTTCCTCGCTTCGCTTCGAGCTCCAGTGACTTTCCGGCACCGTTGGGTGAATTCTGCTGTTCTGTTGGGCGAATTCTAGCCCTTGGTTATCTTCACTTTATTGATTGAGTCTTGATTGAGTTCTTTTCTTGTCTTCCTTTATTTCGTATTCCCTGATTCGCTTTGTTCTCTTTCTAAATTTTTTTTCTTGATTGTGTTTCCATAATTTTTGCAATTGGTCTATCTTTGATTGGTTGAATCTGATTCTGAAGTGTAACTTCAAGAAGTGAACAAGAGTGGAAAAAGGCAGAGTGTGTGAGAACAGAAGAGGGTAAAAGTCATATTAGAGTGATACACGAGTGGAGTGACATTGTGTTGAGAGTAAACACGTGAGGGAGTGTTGTGAGGATATATATATTTCCAACATGTCCAAAGACGATAACAGGAGTGGTGAAATAGGCATGAATGAAGTTGCGTTTGCATTGAAAGCCATGCAGCAACAAATGGAAAGGTGGGGAAGAGAGATGACAAATATCAGAGGGGAACTAGAAGAGGTTAGGCAGTCACAACAAATGGGAGGAGAGGATGATGCTAATTCCATCCAGGATAGGCCGAGAAGGGAGGAGAGGTTTGACAGGCTTGACAGCAACATAAATTCCATCAAAATGAAAATTCCTCCTTTCAAGGGAAGGAATGATGCTGAAACTTATCTGGAGTGGGAAAGGAAAGTGGAGCGTATTTTTGAGTGTCACAATTATTCTGAGATAAAGAAGGTAAAATTAGCAGCAGTGGAGTTCACAGACTATGCCTTGGTATGGTGGGATCAGTTGTTGGTTACAAGAAGGAGAACTGGAGAGGGACCTATTGATACTTGGGCCGAGATGAAGGTTGTCATGAGGAGGAGGTTTGTGCCTTCTTTCTATTACCGAGAGCTTCACCAGAAATTGCAGCGGCTCACACAGGGTTCTATGTCAGTTGAAGATTACCACAAGGAGATGGAGATAATGCTCATTCGGGCAAACATTGAGGAGGATAGAGAGGCTACCATGGCACGATTCCTTAGCGGCTTGAATAGGGAAATTTCCAACGTAGTGGAGTTGCATTATTACATAGAGCTTGAAGAGATGGTGAATATGGCAATGAAGGTGGAAAGGCAGCTCAAGGCGAGGGGGGCAGCAAAACAACCTTCTAATTACACACCAAATTGGACCTCGAAGTGGTCAAAGAAAGAGGAGGCAGCGAGTGGTAAGCCTTCTAATTTTAAAGATAAGATTTCAAGCTTCGACAAAGGCCAGGTAGTTACTGTGACAAACAAAGGTACCACCGATTCTTCAACTTCACATAGTAGGCAGCGAGATATTAAATGTTTTAGGTGTTTGGGGGTTGGGCATATTGCTTCACAATGTCCAAACAAACGGACTATGCTTTTGAGGGATAATGGGGAGGTAGAGTCTGAATCTGAATCTGACTGTGATTCTATGCCTAGCTTAGAAGATGCTGACGATGTTGAATATGTTGTGTGTGGTGAATCCTTGGTTATTAGGCGTGCCCTTAACACCCAGGTTAAAGAGGAGGGAGTAGAACAGAGAGAGAACATTTTTCACACTAGGTGCCTGGTCGGAGGGAAAGTTTGCACTTTGATTATTGATGGGGGTAGTTGCGCAAACGTAGCTAGCACCACCTTAGTTGAGAAGTTAGGGTTGAAATGTGAGAAACATCCGAAACCTTATAGGTTGCAGTGGTTGAATGATAGTGGGAGGTTAAGGTGACAAAACAGGTTGTAGTACCTTTCTCAATTGGGCGGTATGTTGATAAGGTGTCATGTGACGTAGTGCCCATGCATGCGGGCCATGTGCTGTTAGGTAGGCCTTGGCAGTTTGACAGGAGGGTGACACATGATGGGTATCAGAATAGGTATTCTTTCCGCTTCAATGAAAAAAATGTGACCTTAGCACCTCTATCTCCAAAGGAGGTGTACCAAGATCAACTTACAATGGTGAGCAGTTCCAAAGGGGGTTCGGGTGGTGAGGAGAAAAAAATAGAGGGAAAAGAGGCCAAGAGAGACAAGAAACCATTAAATGGCCCAATGGTGAGTGACTGCACAAGTGAGAAAAAAAATGAGAGAAGTGCAGGAGAGAAAAAAGAGAGAGAGAAAATAAGGGTGACAAAAAAATGAGTTTTTATGCAAAAGAGAGAGATCTTAAGAGTGCTTTCATAAGAAGGAGAGCCCTTATAGCGATAAGATTTAAAGAGAGTTTATTGGTTTCGATTAATCTTGATCCATGTTTGCCTAGTGTCTTTATTTCTCTTATACAGGAATTTGATGATGTCTTTCCCGAAAAGACTCCAATTGGGCTTCCACCTTTGCAAGGCATTGAGCATCAAATTGACTTTGTGCCTGGAGCATCAATTCCAAACAGGCCAGCCTATAGGAGTAATCCAGAGGAGACAAAGGAACTTCAAAGGCAAGTTGATGAGCTGCTCAAAAAGGGGCATGTGCGAGAGAGCCTTAGCCCATGTGATGTACCAGTCCTATTGGTACCCAAAAAGGATGGATCATGGCGAATGTGCGTGGACTGCCGTGCCATCAACAAAATCACTGTAAAGTATCGCCACCCTATTCCTAGATTAGATGATATGCTAGATGAATTACATGGGTCATGCTTCTTTACCAAAATTGATTTGAAAAGTGGATATCATCAAATTAGGATGCACCTGGGAGACGAGTGAAAAACTGCTTTTAAAACAAAATATGGTTTGTATGAATGGATGGTTATGCCTTTTGGTTTAACTAATGCACCTAGCACTTTCATGAGATTAATGAACCATGTTTTGCGAGAATTCCTTGGAGAATTTGTGGTTGTGTATTTTGATGACATTCTTATATACAGCAAAACTCTAGATGATCACACCATGCATGTTAGATTAGTTCTGGAGGTTCTAAGGAAAGAACAATTGTATGCCAATTTGAATAAGTGTACCTTTTGCATTGATAGACTTTTATTTTTAGGTTTCATTGTGAGTGCAAAGGGAGTTGAGGTGGATGCTGAAAAGGTAAAGGCTATTCAAGAATGGCCAACACCTAAGAGTGTGACTGATGTGAGGAGCTTTCATAGTTTGGCCAGTTTTTATAGGAGATTTGTAAAAGATTTTTCAGCTATTGCAGCTCCTTTGACTGAAGTAATCAAAAAAGAGGTCGGGTTTAGGTGGGAAGAGGAGCAGGAGAGAGCATTTAACACTTTGAAAGAAAAATTGTGTTCTGCCCCTATATTGTGCTTACCTAATTTTGACAAAACTTTTGAGCTTGAATGTGATGCCTCAGGGATTGGTATAGGTGCTGTGTTGATGCAGGAGAAGTGCCCCATAGCATTCTTCAGCGAAAAACTAAATGGAGCGCAGTTGCGGTATTCCACATATGATAAAGAGTTTTATGCCTTGGTGAGGGCGTTGGATGTGTGGCAGCATTACCTTCTTCCTAAGGAGTTTGTCATTCACACCGACCATGAATCATTGATACACCTTAAGGGCCAAGGAAAGCTTAACAAAAGGCATGCCAAGTGGGTAGAGTTCATTGAGGCTTTTCCTTATGTGATCCGTTACAAGCAAGGTAAAGATAATGTTGTTGCTGATGCGTTATCTAGAAGGTATGCTTTACTCACTACACTTAATTCTAAGTTGTTAGGCTTTGAGCACCTTAAAGAGATGTATGCAACAGATTCTGATTTTGGTAATGTATACAATGCTTGTGAACATGCTGCTTTTCAAAGATTTTATAGGCATGAAGGGTTTTTATTTCGAGGAAATCAAATATGTGTGCCTGCTTGTTCTTTGAGGGAATTGCTTGTACGTGAGTCACATAGTGGAGGTTTAATGGGTCATTTTGGTGTGCATAAAACTTTGAATATACTGTCTGAACATTTTTATTGGCCACGCATGCGTAGGGATGTTGAGAAAATTTGTTCCAAGTGCATTGCATGTAGGCAAGCTAAATCCAAATCTATGCCACATGGGTTATATACACCGCTACCTATTCCTACCGTGCCTTGGGTTGATATCTCTATGTACTTTGTGTTAGGCTTGCCTAGGACTAGAAAGGGTAGAGACAGCATCTTTGTGGTGGTAGATAGGTTTAGCAAAATGGCACATTTTATTGCATGCCACCAAACTGATAATGCGCCAAATATTGCTGATTTGTTCTTTAGAGAGGTGATTAGATTGCATGGCATGCCTAGGACCATTGTGTCTGACAGGGATGTTAAATTTTTGAGTCATTTTTGGAAGGTCTTGTGGGGTAAGTTGGGTACCAAATTGCTGTTTTCTACTACTTGTCATCCCCAGACAGATGGCCAAACTGAAGTGGTCAACCGGACTTTGGGTAGTTTCTTGCGATCAGTGGTGGGAAAGAATTTAAAAACTTGGGAAGATTGTTTATCCTTCATTGAATTTGCATACAATCGAACTGTGCATTCTTCTACGGGGTTTTACCTTTTGAGATTGTGTATGGTTTTAATCCTTTAACTGTTTTGGATTTAATGCCTTTGCCCTTGAATGAAATTGCTAGCCTAGATGGAACACAAAAGGCTGAAATGATTCAAACTATACATGAGAAGGCACGACAGCAAATAGAGCATAAAAACAGGATGTATGCCCAAAAAGCCAACAAGGGGCGAAAGCGAGTTTTGTTCAAACCAGGTGATTGGGTTTGGGTGCATATGCGCAAAGAGAGGTTTCCAACTAAAAGGAGATCTAAATTGGATCCTCGCGGTGATGGACCATTCCAGGTGTTGGAGCGCATTGGAGACAATGCCTACAAGATTGATCTGCCAGGTGAGTATCAAGTTTCTGCTACATTTAATGTTTCTGATCTTTCTCCTTTTGATGCAGATTCGAGGACGAATCTTTTTGAGGAGGGAGGGATTGATGCGAGCACGGGCAAGGATGGTGCTATCAAAGGCGAGGAGATCAAGTTACCAGTTGGACCAATCACAAGGTCGCGGGCCAAGAAGCTCACATCCGCCTTCCAAAGCTTTGTGGGCCAGTTTATTGAAGACAGGCTTGGTGGACCAGCCATAGACATCAAGAATGGGTTCAATGGAAATATTAAAGATGAAGATCAGCCCATTAATTCAATCCAAGTGTGTGGGCTGGAAGTGGAGGCTTAATTTATTTTTATGTTTATTTAGTTGGGCCTATTTATTTTATCTTGGTGTTTTATAGTTTATTTAAATTGGGTTTATTGATGTTAGTTCCTTTTAATTAGGTGTTTAAGCCCAATTCGAGTTGGGCCTTAATTAAGTAGGGTTTAGGTTAGGGTTTCCTATAAATGCTTTGTTTAGAAGATGGAGGAGGACTTTTTTTTTGGAGATTGATCAAGATTTGACATCTTGCTTGAGAGAGGAGTTCATCTTCTTCTTGTTACACCACGAATTGGAATTAACTTATCAAGGTAACTTGTGGCGTTCTTTTTAATTCAGTCCTTTAATCTACGTTTCTAGTTGCTTGTCGATTAGGGGTTTAGTAGGACATCCAGTTTCTTGAACATCAAACTGTGTGTCGGGGTTTTGGGTTCTTCTTGATCCTAGGGTTCCGCATCACATCCTTTTGGAACCTCAACCTTAGCCCATTTAAGAATTCTCAGAAAAAGGTAGTCATATCTGTTTCCACCCAACTCCCCACAACAACTTGCAACAGCACGAAAACCTTGTTTATGTATTTTTAATGATTATAATGCTACAAGACAGATTTTATGGATTTTATATTAGGTTTTAGCAGTAAGGGGGGTAATTTGGTAATTTCAATACTGGCTGGATATGGGTAGTGATCACAGTCCATTAGTAATTTATTGGGTCCAGTAATGTTATTTCAATTTTATTTGGAGTCCTAGTTGGTCTAGAATATTTGTAGTTACTAAATATTCTTAGTTTCTAAATTCGGGTCCGAGTCTGGGTCCTTACATAGTTAAGAGGACTTTCTTTGAGCCTATAAATATGTATGTTATCTTTCTTTTCAATGGAGACAATTAAGTCATGAGGATTTTTTATTGTACTTTTGTGAATTTCCCCAACCCTTGCAGGTGTGAACACCTCTTTCCCTCTCCTCTTCTTCTTCCCCTTTTTCTACATACATATTCATACTGCTATTTTCGGGTTAATGTTCACAACCATAGAACAGTCCCCATTTCAGCCCAAAACCCAATCAACTCATCCCCAAAACCAACCTAATCCCTTCTTGTACCTATCTTCAATTTAACCTATAAAACCCTAAACTGCTCAGTGGATGTTTGGTAACGTTGCCACTTTTCTATTTTCTATTTTTGTTTTATATTTGTTTATATTTTTCTAAAACAAAAACTAAAAATATATTTGTGTTCACATATTTTTAAACTATTTAAAAACAATAACACGATTGTGGTGGTGGCGGCGGTAGTGGAGACGGAGATCATGGAGGAGGAGGTGGCGGAGACGGCGGCGGAGACGGCGGTGGTGGTGATGGTGGGGACGGCGGTGGTGGCAGTGGCGGAGACGGAGATCGTGGAGGAGGAGGTGGTGGTGGAGGCGGCGACGGTGGAGGTGATGGTGGTGGAGGCGGCGGCGGTGGAGGTGATGGTGGAGACGGAGATCGTGGTGGCGGCAGTGGAGGAGGAGACGTGGCGCTCGGTGGAGACGTGCACACGTGAACAATACCATAGCCGAAAATGAATTTTATAGACAAATGAAAACCTAAATTTTGTTGTTTCCACTATTTTAAGAAATAGTGGCAGTAATTTTGCCTTATTTTCAATTATAAATAGCAACACAAACAATTCTTTGTTTTTATTTGTACAAAAAAACAATAGAAAAACAGAAATTAAATAGTTACCAAACATCCCCTAATTGTTTAGGCCATTAAATAGCCTCTATTCTAAAAATACTGCAACCTGCCACTTCAAAAATTCAAATCAAAACACATCTTACCGATATAGAAACCTAGCAATCTTCTTTCATATTATACAACACTAACGACAACAGCTTTGTATAACACAAACCCACCAGAATTCCTATTGTAGGCACCAGAATTAATATCTTCTTTCATATTATCCTAAATCAAGCAAAAATGGTATATAGCCTTTTACTTCTTCAATGTCTTTGGCTTTAGAAAAAAATCGCAAAATTGTCTAGGGACAAAAGCAAGCTACTAGCATTTTGCAATTTCAAGGTTTCACTGAGCAAGGGATTTAGCATGGGTCAATAAATCTTAAACGGAGTAAAACATATCTCAGGTCTTTGTCCTCATGACAACATGAGTTACCATAAAGCCTTCAAATATCTGCATAATAATATTATTCTATTGAGTGAAGTTCCTAGAGTACAAGATTGTGTTCATGATGTAAACCACTGCAATGAAGAGCCCTAAAAAAAAAAGGGATTTAGCATGGGTCAATAAATCTTTAAACGGAGTAAAACATATCTCAGGTCTTTGTCCTCATGACAACATGAGTTGCCATAAAGCCTTCAAATATCTGCATAATAATATTATTCTATTGAGTGAAGTTCCTAGAGTACAAGATTGTGTTCATAATGTAAACCACTGCAATGAAGAGCCCTAAAAAAAATTCTCCTTCTTCTTCTCCTGTTCTTTAACAAAAGCAGTGGGTTACTACTTAGCAAAAAATCCCCTTTTTGTTGATGTGGTTCTAGTCACAGCTCCAAAATGCAGTTTTTCCAACTCCAAAAACCAACCAGTTAAAGACAGCAGGAGCCCACTTCACTTTGGCCTCTCTCTTTTTTTTTTTGCACCAAGACCCTCGACAGGGGAATTAGACAGCATACTTGCCCTAAACCCAAAAGAGATAAAATGCTGTATATCATGTTTTCAGAGCGTTGTACATTTTCTTTTATTTCTCAAGAATATAAAAAAGTTAAAGATAAGGTATAGAAGACCAAAAATAATGTCAGTTACATTGTTCATCAGCCCACATAGTTGGAATAACTGGATCACCTTTACCAACTTAGTCTCATCACTGTTCCAGGGGAATTAGACAACATTGAGTGATTCTCTTTGATGCTTTTTTTTTTTTTTGACGGTAGCCCCTTACCAACTTTGTTTATTAAAATTGAACAGTATGGTACATGAGGTCCCAACCAAATATGCTAGATACCTCAGATAAGCTAATTTTAGTAGTCAAAACATATGTAGTGTCACTGACCACTATAATTTCTAAATTGGATATCCTTTCTATCATTACAACGAAGGAAAGGTAAGATTCAAGAAAAAAATCAGAGGAAGTCTATTTTTTTCCATGGACTCTGGTACAAGTATCAAGTGCGGGTGCATGTCCAAGTGTTAGGCCTTCTTAAACTTCAATCTTAGGATAATGGAATATGTGTCCAAGATTTGGGTTTGGATAAAAGGATAAGTCCTAAACACTTATTTGTATTATATAGCCTGTAATACTTGTTGATAATATGTTGAAAATTAGTTAGAAATGTACTTGAAATCAAATGGGATTAAGAAAAAATATACCATTTCTATCTCCTGTCCTTGTAAAAGGCTAGAAATGGCGCTTTTCTAGCTAATATGAGAATCCAAGTGGCTATGTTGGTATGTTCTTGCGCTAAAACATTTTCTTTTGCTAGCAATATCCTTTATTTCTTTATTCCAAAGCTCATATCTTCAATTTATAATGATCTTGATAGCTTGGTATACTAATTAATAATCGTTCCTTTCGTTTTCCCCATTTTAATTTCTAGTTTTGTTAATCTTTTGCAGGCTGGCCATGGGCAGAAGCCCAGGAAGCCTTTACTTTGGGCCCCCAAAATTAGTAAAAAAAATATAGGACCATAAGTTACAGGGCAAAAAAAATAATTTAAGTCCTTGTAAACCAAAACTGGCCCAATCCAGCTAGCCAAAAGTAAGGCCCCTTGAAAAAATTCAGGGGTCTAACAAATATTTTAGAAAATTCAGGGCTAAAACATAAAACACAAATTACTTTAACATATATGAAACAAAAAGGCAATTTTTGTCTACTTTGCTCCACATGTTCCACAGTTCGCCAAACGTGGTTCGACTAGAGCTCTCTCTCCCTCTCTCTCTGTGGATTCGCTAGTGTGGCAACTTGGTCTCTCCGGCGGCGGTGGAGGCAGGCCTGTGGCAATTTGGATTTAGTTCAATTTTCAATATCAATTTTGAACCCTAATTCCCAAATAGTAAGTTTTTATTCAAGATTACTATTTCTTTGAATTATTGATGAAAGGTTCAAGATTTGTAACATTTGTTTTATTTTGTTGTGCAAAATTACAAATGTTTGGAACTTTTTGATTTTTGTTGTGTTTATTATACAATTTTTGTTTGGCTGTGCGTGAGGTTGAGGAAACTAATTTTGCAAATATTTTCTTCATGGTTGACCATAAGAACATTACAATGTATTTTATTTTCTTTGAGGAAACTAATTGGGTAAATTTTAGGGTTTTAAGATTGGTGATTGGTGATAGAAAATAGAACATGAGTAAACTATTTTATTTCAATTCTAACAAATAAAATCCCCATGAATGACTTGCGGATTTTTATCATATAATCATGCCTCCTAGAAAGTACTCTTCTGGGTCATTTGGTCATTTATTATTATTTTTAGTAAATATTAATTCTCTAAATAAATAAATAAACGCCTAGGCTCCTGCCTAGGCGCTAGGCTCCCCGGCCGCCCGCCTACCACCTAGCAATTTTTAGAGCATTGTGTGTGGCATCAAATCGATTTTTGTGCTGCATCAAATTGGTATCAGAGCCTCACATCGATCCATTGTTGCTACCATTCGCTCAATCCTCTAATTTCATCGTCCATAGATCTGTTTCTAAGTCAACTGTTATTGCACTTGTTCAGATTCTGGAAGTCCAGCTCCAAATAATCCATTGAAACCAAGTCCAGGAAATAGCGAAGAGTTCAACTCCCAGTCTCACGTCACTTCCCAATAGAATATCCCAAGAATATTCCCTCTATCTGGGAAATTATATTTCCATTCCCCAAAGTTTAAAAAACTTTACATTTCAGTTCTTGAACTTTGAAAAAATTATAATTTGGTCCCTGAATTTTGGGCAAATTATAATGTGGCCCCTGAAATTTGGGAAAACTACAATTTGGCCCTTGAAGTTTGGGTAAATTACAGTTTGGTCGCCGAAGTTTCATAAATTGCATTGATTCCTGAAGCTTTTTGAAATTACAAATCAATCCCTAAAGTTTCAAAAATTACAGTTTAGTCTCAAAAATTTAGATATTACAATTGGGTCTTTGAGAATTTTGAGTTCCGATGCAATATTTGAGGTCAGAAGCCATGGAAGCCCACTTTCGCTGCAGGGAGCGGAAGAGAAAATTAGCTTCCAAATCCAACACAGACATCTCCACTCACAGTGAATCTGAAATCTCCTGATTTCAAAGTCTTAGAGCTTCTGAGGTTGCCGCTGATGAATGTTTGATGATCTATTGTGCTAAGCTTGAAGATTTTTTGAAACATGATGTGGTTTTGGATATTGACGGGAGAGACTTATTTTTAGAGTTGAAATTCTTGCAAGATGTTTTGCCAAAAGAAACAAAGAAGCCCATTGAAGTGGTTAATTTCTTGAAATTAATGGATGGTTGTTTCCCGAATACATGGATTGCTTATAGAATACTTTTGACTATACCAGTTATGGTTGCTTCTCGGGAAAGAAGCTTTTCAAAGTTGAATTTGATCAAATCTTACTTTCGATCAACCATGTCCAAGGAAAGGTTGAATGAGCTAGCTATGCTATCCATTGAAAAGGATATGATGGATACACTTGATTATACGAGCTTAATTAGTATTTTTGCAACTAAAAATGAAAGAAGGGGCATGTTAAGTGATACTTTTAACTTATTATAATTTGTAATGATATGTATTTTTTGCATTTTTAACGTTTTGAATTCTTGTAAATATGTTTTTTTCATGTTAATTCTATTTTATTTTTATTTTTGTTCTAATAAACCTACAGAGAGCCCATCTTCGGAATTCGCATTGGGCCCTGAATAAATGAGGGCAGGCCATGATCTTTTTTCGAACTTTTTGAATA
>BRYE01000011.1:9338426-9350926 GCA_030159115.1 Actinidia arguta var. hypoleuca | reverse complement strand
TATTAGGTATCAAATTATGAGTCTATCACCTCCTTCTCTTGGTCTATAAAAGGGAAGGGAAGGTGTTGAGACTTTTAAGGGTGTGAGTCGTGAAAAAAGGTACTGACAGTGAGAGACAAGACAAAGAGAGATTGTGAGATAGCAGGTAGAGAAAGAGTCTCCTCCTTTGTAATCCTCTTTATTCGATTAGTGGATTATTGATTACTCTCTATGAACGTAGACATCATTGACCGAACCACATAAATCTTTTATTGTCTTATGTGTGGTTGATTTGATTTTGAGCACAACAATTTACCTTGGTGTGGGAAATAATTGTCTTATAGGCTTTCGAAAAAGAACAACCAACTCAAAGTGGTTCGCAAAGGATAATTCAGTGTTTGGGTTAGAGAAATGATGCCCCTTTTTCATTTTAAATTGCATAGCTAAGATTCAAGAATCCTCTAAACACAATGTCAGCATACTTAATCTTGTTGAATGTGTTGAGCTATTGTTTGACTATTTCAACATTTGTGAAGGAGAGACATAATTTCAAACAATTTGGGGACCAATTTAAAGCATGAATGACTTTACATTCTTTTAGAAAATCATTCAATGTGTCACATTCCTTAGAAGGTAGAGGGGTGTCAATCTAGACATGTCAAGGATCATATTAACCACCCAAGTTTATTGTCAAAGTTTTCCATAATAGGTTGAGCTCTTTTTATTTTCAAAATCATATTTTCTTTAAGGGATGGGATTTTACTTTTAGGCACAACAAGATCTATTTCCTTTATAAAAAAGGCTACAATTCTGACTTAAACTCAAAAAGAAATCCCAAATTGAAAAATTTACTACTGTAGCTAGACTCAATAGACTTGAACGACTCGAACTCACTACTAGATGACTCGTTATCAAATGACTTGACATCCATGTTGATGAAACTTTCAAATCTTGTCATCTTCCTTGGCATTCTCTATTTGCTTTGAGAATTTTTTGAATTGTCTTTGCACTTGAGCATCATCATCACAAATTCCTTTCTCTTTACCCAAATTGCCAAGGTCTAGACAGGCAAGGAGAAATTCCAAGGTAGAGTTTCCCAAATCTGTTGGTTTATTCTTGATCTTGACTTTCAAATTGTGCATTTCTTGTTCTTGAACTACAGCGCAAATATTTTGGTCAACGAGTACGATTGATGGATTGGATGGTTCTTTTGAGAGTTGGATCAATTGGAGGTTGAGGTTCTTGCAACTCATACCATATGGAATCATCGGTGGACTTGGTTGGATCATACCAACTGAACTCAACATAATTTAGGTCCACTTCTTGAAGAAGGTATAAGTCTTTCATATCTTCAATTTCATCTTCCCACCATTCTTCATCATTCAACCAATCATTCCTCTCTTCCTATTCTTCATCATCTTTGGCCCCATGTCGGATCAAGCACAGGTTGGGAATGTTGACAAGATAGTTATTAGGCTTGGGATGAGTGACGGGTATAATGAGGGGATAGGATTGAAGGTATGATTGATCCTCATATTCAAGGTGGTTAATATGGTTAAGCAGTGGTTTTGTGGTAACATTGTTTTTGCAGCGTGGTGATGCTATCTTCTTAGCATCAATGAGGTCTTGAACTTCATGGTAGAGAAGGATGCATTTATCAGTGAGATGACCTTGAGCTCAGTGGAAGGCACAATATTGATTAATGTTGTACTTTGGTAGAATTGGGTTACGTGTTAGTGTAGGGTCGTGGGTTTTCAAATGGTTAGCTCTCGTGAGCCTCTCGAGCCCTTCTGATAACGACATTTCTCTTAATGAGGTGAACTCTATATTTGATGAGAACATCAAGACTCATGGTCCGATTCAAGTTCCAATTGGTTCGGTGACGAGAGCTCGAGCTAAGAGATTCAAAGAAGAGCTGAATAACTTAGTCCGGAGAGTTCTACAACAAGAAGAAAGTATGTTCACTACTAAGGGTGAACAAAGGCTGGTTGTATTACTCAAATTCGATCCGAGAGAGAACCAATCCGCTATACATGCGCATAGGAGATTACAATCTCATGTGGGAGTGTTTTAGTAGCAAAAAATTAAATAAATATTGTATTTTCGTAGTCCAAGAAAGTTCAAGATTCAAGAAGAGTTAAGAAGTTCAGATTGGGATTTGATTTCCTTGTATTTCTTTAATTAGGATTTAATTTGATTTGGATAGGATTAGATTTGATTAGAATTTGACTTATCTCCAAGATAAGATTTGATTTGGTTAGGATTTGACTTATCTCCAAGATAAGATATGATTAGTTTAGAGAGTTTTGATTAGTTTAGAGAGTTTATCTTGTAAGGCCTATATAAAGGGGAAGAGGCCATCAATTTCGAAATTAATGAATAATAGTGAGTTTTCTTTATTCTTCTTGAGTTCTTGAAGAAACTAATCTAAACTTATCAAGGAATTCCTTGTGGCGTTCAAAGCTGACTTATCAAACGGATCATCCATCCCCGTTTGTGGCGTCTTCACCATACCAAGGTTCTTGCTTTGCTAAGCAACGGGTCGCGGTTTCCATCAAACTTGATAGACCTTGTGGGTTTGTTTTCCAGATTTGGTGACGGATTTCGTCACATTGTTGGCGTGGTTCGTATCAGTATTCGATCTTCCGCCACCTTGCAAAACTTGCATGTCGATGGCATTCACTTCGTTTGACTCGACGTTACTTGGCTGACTATTTCCACCAAATCTCTTCAGCTTAAATTCTCTTTCGGTCATTTTCTCCAGAACTCTGATTCGTATAGCATCTTCCACTTAGATGTCGACATCAAATAGTTGTTCAAATGTGATAAGTTGTTGGATAATCAAATGCTTCATGAATTGGGGTTTAAAGTTCTCGATTACCATCCTTACTTGATCCATTTTAGTAGGCCTAGTAGTCATCTTTGGGACCTTGGTAGATCTTCCCAATAATTTGGAAAAAGTCTCTTTCGAGTCTTAACGAGTGATTTCTAGCTTTCTTGTTGTCACGTCAAGTTGAGTCTTATAGGCATATTAGGACAAAAAAAGTTGGTTATATCCTCACAAGTTCTGGTTTGGGTAGTGTCAAGGTTGAGAAACCAAAGAAAAGCAAGCTCCAGTCAGTGTTCGTTGGAAAAGTTGGCCCAACAACTCATCTTGAATTTCCATGGGTCTTAAAGCACCCACATACATTCTCTAGTGGACTTTTAGATCTCTGGTTCCATCAAACTTGTATAAATTTGGCATCTTGAACTTTTCAAGTAACTTGGCACGTATAGGTTTCCAATGCAGTTTGATTAACTGATTCCCAAGCGTAGGAATCTATCACTGCAGCATAATACTTGGAGTACCCAAGGTCATATCCACAGGGAGCTAATATGAAAGATGAATCTTGTTGCAAGTGTAAAAGAAAATTGTAAAATGATTATTTTGTTGTTTTTTTTAGAAGTTCTGTAATTGAAATGTAACTACGAATATAAAGTGACGTGGTCCAAGTACCCTTCCTAACTTAGATGTTTCAACTTATTCTCTCTTTATATAAACTAAACCAAATCTCACAATGAAAACTAGTTTTGATTCAAAAGATGTGTTTTATGGATTGTCAATAGATTTGAACAATATTTCAAACATCTAGATTGCAAAAGATTTAAGTATGACTTGTACCAAGTTAACTTGTTAACAAAGATATGTACAAAATCAAGTTTCAATCTCTAGATTCACCATTAATCAATCTAAAACAAGCAATGAACCAATTTAAATGAGAGAAGAAGCTAATCCATTCTAAGGGTGGGAGGTGAAATAGTTGTTGGACCAAGCCAACAGATTTAGCTACCCAAGAGAATAAGGGGAAAGGGAAGGCAACAACCAACCTAGAGTATGACGATACCCGGTTCATCGATAAAATAGAAGAAAAATTTTACAACCAAGTATGGGTAAGGAACAGGGCTATAATAAAAAGGGAATTTGATCTAAACTCATTCGAGGAGTTAGGCTTCGAGTATCTTCAAGATTTTACAAATCGAGAATGGCTGAAGTTGGCAACTTTTAGGGCAGGATCGATCCTTACACTGTGTCAGGAGTTCATGTCCAATATTAAACACAAAGTGGTAATCGAGAAGGGGAAAGAAAAGATTATTGGGTTAGGGGAAAGAAATTGATAGTGACTCCAGATACTTTTGCTGAAATCTTTGATATCCCTTGGGTTGAGAACCCTGATTTTGTTTTTCCTGATGTTGGAATGCTGGATTTGCCGACCATTTACCAGGAGATGCTCTTGGCGATTGATACTTGGGATGGTGAGGTGTAGTGTGATAAAACACGCCTAAAAAATAAGTACCTCATTCTATTTCTATTCTCGTGTCATTCTTCGTTGCCCCTTAAGTGCACTATTGGTATGAGTATCATGAGGGCAAGTTTGTTATGTGCGAGTGGCACAGCGAAGTCGATTGATTTGCCCCATATTATGTTCATGGCACTTTGTTCTGCTTATGATTCATTTGACGTTAGGAGGTCTGTGCCATTCAGGGGGTTCCTCACAACGTTGTTTAAAAACATGAGATTTATATCCATATTGACAAGAGTTCATGAAATCGGTTTAAAGGGCTGAGAAAGAAAAGGAAATTAGCCGCAGGTTCATTAGAGGCACCGACTTTTGGAATAACTGAGTTGTAGGATGCAATATCAAACCTTAGGATTGATTTTGAGACCCGGATGATTGAACTGGAGGAACAGTCTACCCGCCACACTACCATGCTACAGAAGATCAAGGTTATGCTCACCTGGATGCAGTCCAATGATGATGAAGATGATTAAGGACTTAGAATTTAGACTATGTTTTTTACTTTTATGTTTATTATCAGTATAAAACTCGTGTTGGCTTAGTTAGGTAGTGCATTAGATTTATGCATGTTTTGTGGATCATATTGATAACTTTTGGGTTACAGTTGACGTATTTTGGATGTTAACTTGTGGCTAATGTTTGAATAAATAAATATCATTGCTATCTTTTTTATCTGTCTAATGCAAAATCATTCTTCTATGATTTTGAGTTGGTAAAACAAGTTTATTTTTCATTCCATTATATATCGAATGTCATCCGAAACATTTCAATTTTTTGGTTATTTTGAATTACGTTGTGACTCTTCGCATTCCATGATTATAGTGTGATATTTCATATGTTGTGAATGTGTTGAAACTTCTTAGGATTGGGACCATAACTAAATCATTGTATTTTATTTTGAAAGACGGTTGAAACAATTAGTGACTTTGCATAGTACAATGTTTAAGTGGATTATCTTGTCAATTCAGTCTTGCATCCTTAAAACTTTATTATCAGTACTGTATAGAGAGAGGATAACTTACACTGAGCACAAGTTATGTTTTCAAAGTAAAATTATTATAAATCTACATAACTACTTCCATGAAGTAGAGATTTATACCTTGTGAGATTTAGAGCAATGAATCGTTTTTGTGAGAGATTTTACCTATACTGAATAAAATTTGTTGAACTTCATTGTTTGAATAGCTTTAGTATGTTTGAATTTGGTTTACATGTTAAGGTGGTAAGTTGGGATTTTTGACGCTTTTTACATGATTGAACTGTTTGGCTTGCGAATATTCTGAATTTCATTACATTGAGGTCAATTCATTTATTTTTTTTGATAATTATGTATGAAATGATCTCAAAAAACATGTTGAATTAGGAGTTTGTCTTGAATTTTGGAGAAAGGACATTGCATAATTTTTGAGAAGTTGAAAAAAAACGAAGGAAGGAAAATGAAAGAGGAGCAACAAAGAAAACAAAAGTAGAAAGGGTGATGAGAATTTTTTTGTTGAGAACCAAAGTAAAGGAGTTCAATAATATATGGTTAGAGGAAATTGAAAAGTATGAAAAGAAAAATAGTTTGAAGTGTATGCTTATTAAGTTGGCATGTGTAGTGGCCAATGCATGTGTTGAGAACTATTATCGCTTGATTCTCTTTACTTTCTTGGACTATTTTTTTATTCATATGGCCTCAAGTATTCGGAATTACATAACTTTTTGAGTACTTGCATGTAAAAGTCATAATATCAAATTCACAACTGTTGCAATAACTATAAGTTTTTCTTTGTGAAGCTATTCCAAGTTGATACACTTTATGTTTTCGCGGTTTTTAAATTAGGATTGCTCTATTTGCATTAATTTTATACTCACTCGTATTATGAGTAATTCATTGAGGGGAACTTGTGTGTTTTACTGTTGAGAGTGTATGACTTGAGAGTTTTAAATCAAAGTTATTGGTGGTTGTTATGGGATGCATAATAGTTGATTTTTGAGAATATAATCTTATTTTTATTACACTTGAATCTCTTGTTTGTATTGCAAGTAATAATTTTATAGTTTATTGGGCATGAATGGATTGATTTTGAAATACTTGCATTGTATTGTATTGAGAAACTATTGTTAAACTATTTTTGATACATTGCATGATATTGATGTTTGTGGATATCAACACTAGAAAACCTCACGAAACACCACTCGTCCATTAGGGGGTTTAACGGCTTGATGAAAAGATACTAAACGCATTCGGGACTCTTACAAAATGAGAGATCAATGTTTTGTTTTTTTAATTTTGCTAGGGACTAGCAAAAGGTTAGTTGGGGTGTGTGATTGAGCTGCGTAAATGCAGTCTAAACGCAACTATATCAACCTAAATTAGCCATAGATTGGGATAATTATACCCTTTATCTCGTATTTTGTACTGAAAATCGTATTTGTGTTTATTACAGATAAATATTGATAAAGAAGAGGCTGATGAATTAAGGGGGAGAATAGTTGGCATTTCATACACTTACGGACATACACTTGGACGTCTTTCTACATGAATGACCACCAGTAACCCTAAGTCAAAGCTCGGTGAGCCAATGATCTTTCCCCGGAGTGTAGTTTGCAAATGCCTCGGTGGATTTTAAAAAGAACATCTTCGACTAGGCTCGGGTGGACACATAGTAGGTAGGACCCTAAATATGATCTTTTATACAAGTCCCGCGTGGGGGAGTGATATGAACCACGCCAACAACGTGACGAAATCCGTCACCAAATCTGAAAAATAAACCCACAAGGTCTATCAAGTTTGATGAAAACCGCGACCCGTTGCTTAGCACATCAAGAACCTTGGTATGGTGAAGACGCTACAAACGGGGATGGATGATCCGTTTAATAAGTCAGATTTTAACGCCACAAGAAATTCCTTGATAAGTTCAGATTAGTTTCTTCAAGAACTCAAGAAGAATAAAGAAAACTCACTATTATTCATTAATTTCGAAATTGATGGCCTTTTCCCTTTTATATAGGCCTTACAAGATAAGCTCTCTAAACTAATCATATCTTATCTTGGAGATAAGTCAGATCCTAACCAAATCAAATCTTATCTTGGAAATAAGTCAGATCCTAACCAAATCAAATCATATCTTGGAGATAAGTCAAATTCTAATCAAATCTAATCCTATCCAAATCAAATTAAATCCTAATTAAAGAAATACAAGGAAATCAAATCCAAATCTGATCTTCTTAACTCTTCTTGAATCTTGAGCTTCCTTGGACTACGAAAACACAATATTTATTTGATTCTTTGCTACTAAAACACGCCCACATCAGATTGTAATCTCCCATGCGCATGTATAGCGGATTGGTTCTCTCCCGGATCGAATTTGAGTAATACAACCAGCCTTTGTTTACCCTTAGTAGTGAACATACTTTCTTCTTGTTGTAGAACTCTTTGGACTAAATTATTCAGCTCTTTTTTGAATCTCTTAGCTCGAGCTCTCGTCACCGGACCAATTGAAACTTGAATCGGACCATGAGTCTTGATGATCTCATCGGGGAGATCCAGAACTGTAATGAAAGTTTCGTATTCGGTCTCGCTGTTTGTTGCAGGGAAGTTCAGCCTAAGGTAGTGCTCGAAAATTACCTTTTCAAGACTTTTTAGGACTACTCTTGTCCCTGCCCTTAGGCTGTTATTCACTCCGTCAACAAATATTTTCCATGCTGAAGAGAGATCAATTTGAAGTGGTTCTATGTCAACCTCGGGAACCATAGTGACTTCATTAGCAATGGTTTCTTCTGTATCTTGAGGTGGTTCTTTGATAACCTCGTGTCCATCGTAGGCCAATTTGGCCTCAATTGATTTTCTTGCCAAGTTCTCTTCTTTCCCTTGTGTAGACGCAAGGCACCCCTACTCTGGATTCATGATTCGGGGGAGACCTCAGCCACAAAATCAACCAAGACTTGTCCTTTTATTACTGCCCTTGGCAAAAAAAATTAGGTTCGATTGTCTGAGCTCAATGACCTATTTGGAGAGCCGCTCGGACAGGTCTTATTTGGATAAGATATTTTTTAGTAGAAACTTGATATATACAGTGATGGGATGTGCTTGGAAATAATGTATGAGTTTTCGTGAAGTTAAACTTAAGGCCAGCACAAGCTTTTCCAGCGGTAGACACCTTATTAATCCGTGGTGGTTTGGTTAAATATTTCTTGAACTATTGGAGTTCAAGCTCGCATTCCTCATTCCATAAAAATTGTGTTTTTGCAAAAGAGTTGAAAAAATAGACGGCATTTGTCAAAGGACTTACTGATGAACCGGTTATGTGCTGTTGCCATTTCGGTCAGTGTTTGAACCTCCTTCGCAGTCCTCGGGCTGATGAGGTCGTTGATTTCCATAACTTGTTCCGGATTTGTCTCGATCCCTCATCGTGTTACCAGGTGTCCTAGAAATTTTCTTGAGCTTACCCCGAAGGCACATTTGGTTGCATTCAACCTGAACTTGTATTTTTTGAGTATCGTGAATACCTCGGCTAGCTCTCTCACATGGTCTGGCTCCTTTTTGCTTTTAAACACCATATCATCGATGTAGGCATCCATGGTTTTACCCATGATTGGCTCGAACATTTTGGTGATCATTCTTTGATATGTAGGGAGAGAAAAGAGAATTTTTTTGAGAGATTTGAGAGAAAAAGTAGGAAAATAGTACAAGGAATAAAATAAAGTAGTTTTTAGTTAGGTTCTTCAATACGAAGAACACGTCTGAAGAAGGTTAATGAAGGCCGTTCGAAATTCTATGTTCAACATTCCAACCCAAGAGAAATTCGAAGCAATCCATTAGTGTAAACCAAAGACTAGCGCTATCCAATGATCAAAGAAATAAAGAAAGCTAAAATCTAAGTACTTTTAAGATGCAGATACTTAATTATCTTTCTTTTCTTTTCTTTTTGATTGTAACATGATATGTAACAAAAATTATGAAAGCATTGTAATAAGCATATTTTTGGGGGGGATAACGATCAATTTTAGACTTTTAGAGTTTTGTGGTGGCTTTTCTTTCTTCTTTTTTTTTTGTGTGTTTTACTTTTCCTCCTTGCATGTTGTGTAATTAATTTGTTCATGCATTCACAAGGGCTTAGTTATTTAGTTTTAAAATAAATCAAAAATATTGAGTAAAGACTAACTATAGTGGTTAGGCCAAATAGGTGTAACACATTCTTACTCTGTCCCTTACCCCTGGACCTATCTTTGTGGATGATTGTGACTAGTCCTATCCATGAAGTTTGTATTTAATATAGTTTTTTAGATGCTAAACTGAACCCACCCACTTTTGTTGAAGACCAAACCATGAAAATCAAGCTTCAAAAAATAGATCGCATTAAAAGTGTGTTTTGAAAAACCAAGGGGATCGAGGTTTACATAGTCTAAGGCCTCTGTCTGTTTTCCATGGCCAGGTGATTCACGTATTATATTGCATTATATCGATTTATATCGATGTATTTCTCCATTATAGCACATTTGTATATATTAGTCGTTCAATTTAATCGTTGTTTGGAGAAAGGCTATTAAACTATTTTGTAGGTAAAATAGAGCTTAATAGAGGCTGGGAAAGGTGTCGAAAGCGAGCCAGAGTTGTTTTGGAAGTTGTTGCAGCATAATTGAGGAAAATGGAATTTCAACCGAACCAGTAGAAAAAAGCAGAAAGCTTTTAACCAGTTGAACAACTAATTTGAACCCGTTTAATGCCCAAAAGTAGAGCAAATACAAGACATTTTCAACCGATCGAATCTGGTAAACCCATAGGCGAAGGAACTTAATTTCAACCAGTTGAACTTTTGGTTCTACGAGTTGAAAATGCTACAATTGCGTGAAAGTCAACAAAGAGGGCTTCTTTTCAATGGTAGTTTGATCCTTTCACCTACTCCATTTTCAAGGCCATATATAACCTTAAAGTCTCAGCAATAAAGGGTGCTTGATACACAAGACACTTGCAATTTTTGGAGACTTCTTCACTTGAAGAAGTCTCTCCCATTCTCTACTTTTTCACTTTTCATTTTCCCAAGTTTTCTTAGATCTAGTTTTAGATAAAGAGTTTTAGGGGAGGACAGAAGAACATTCAATTGAAGTTGGAAGATTATACTCTTAATTCACTTTTGCTACAATTCAATTGGTTGTAAGTTGAATTTTAGATTTGATTGTTGAATTTGGTTAATGCTATTGAAGTTTCATTTCTTTTCCATTCTTGTTATTGAACCCCCGGGTTTGTGTCCTTTACCACCACCTTTTCCATAGTACTCATGATATAACAAATACCCTGCACACAATCACAAACAATGCAGCAACATATCACAATCAATGCAAATATGCAATGCAAGGTGATGTGCCTATATGTTGTGTCCCATTGTTCTATGAACCCCGAAAGACATAGAAGTGTGCACAACACAATATTTGGTGCCTACATAATTAAAATGTTGCCTATTCAAGTCAACTAAGCCTCCAAATAACAAAATCCCTAACATTGGATTGTCAATGTACCCTTTACTATCCACTTGGACATTTTATCAAACACATGGTGCGGGTAGTGTAAAGTTAAGGTCTTATGCATGAATCTGCTGAGCCAATGTCCCCAAATTCTTATGATATACATTTATGATGCATTTGGGATGCATTCCCCTCACAATTTGAACAATTTGATCATTGGGGCATTTTATCGAACACTTGGTGAGCAAACATCAAACTAAATTCTTCATGGAAGTTTTAAACATGGCTTTCCCTCAAATTTATGGTTAATAACAATAGGGCAAGCCCCAACACCAATTGATAGGCATATATATATTTTAGTGTGTGTGGCTGTGAGATCATGCATCTAGATGGTGAACACTTCAAAAATGCCAAATGAGCCCCTAGGTCTCTTTATGCATGCCATCCATTCGAACTAGGAAACTTATAGATAAGAGATTACCTTAATTTGATGAAGAATTGATGAAAAAAAGTGTTGGAATTTGGAAAACTTGAAGCTTCACACTTAGAATCACTCAATTCACCTTTTTTCTCTCCACCATGCAACTTTTTAGAGTGTTTGTGTACGTATACTACAACCCAACCCTAATAGGTCTTTTTTTTTAAAAAAAAATGGGCTTAGCGTTCGAATGCCGAACAAAGGGGTTTGAATGTCAAGAAGAATTTTAGTTGTTCAATAATGATGGAGCTCAGACCGTTCGAACCCCATAACGGGCATTCGAACCCTAAGGCAAAATTTTCAATTTTTTTTTACCATAACCTATCAACTATTCTAAGTATTAAAAACATAAAATGTAAAATAAATGACCATATGACTAAAAATTAAACTATCCTAAAAAAAATCACGCACTACAAAGTACCCCCCAACTAGAGATGAGCATTCGCCAAAAATGTGAAAAAAAATTAACACGACGGACTGGCAAGGGAAAGGCAAATGGGTGGGACAATATCCCCTCCCCCCAACTAGGGTTAAACTATCCCCAACTCGACTCGACCTAAACATTTATGATACAACATACATGGGAAACATTGGTTCTCAATTCATTCAAAAAGCGGTGGGTCATGTAGATCCACACACTCAATTTTTCCCTGCTCAAGCTCAAGATAGGGCTTTAACCAATACCCATTGACTTTAAAAACATTATCATTTTTGGGATTATAGATTTTAACTACCCTATGACATCTTGGATAATGAAAGGTCCGAACCATCTACTTGGAAGCTTACTCGGAAACAAGTGTAACCGAAAATTGTATAGCCTTCCTTTTGACCAATTTCAAAAGATTTACGCAAGATATGTTGGTCATGCACATACTTCATCTTCAATTTTGAGATCTTTGAGTTCTCATAAGCGTCATTCCGTATCTCTTCTAGTTCATTGAGTTGCAATTGTCGTAATGGACCCGCCTTATTAAGACTAGTGTTAAATTGGCAAATTGCCCAATACGCCTTGTGTTCTATTTTAATTTGGAGGTGGCACTCCTTTTTGTACACAAGTCTATATGGAGGTAACCCTAGGATGGTCTTATATGCAGTCCTATATGCCCATAATGTATCAACTAACCGCAAGGACCAATCCTTAATATTATGGTTTACAGTTTTCTAAAGGACTTGTTTGATTTTCCTGTTTGCTAACTCAACTTGTCCTTGTTTGGGGGTGATAAGGTGTACCAACCTTATGAATCACCCCGTACTTTCTCTTT
>BRYE01000011.1:9318426-9325926 GCA_030159115.1 Actinidia arguta var. hypoleuca | reverse complement strand
TTATTTTTAGTGAACTTTATTTCCTTGGAACCCACTAAAATACATGTAATGCCCCTGCCATCATCCTTCTTTGCTAAGAGGTAGGATGGAAGCCCTAACCCAAACACCACCAAAACCTTTTGAAATATAGCAAGTAGGCACCCCTCTAAATCCTCATCCAGTGGCGTAGCTAGGATTTTTGTACATTATTATCATTGAACAATTTTTTTTTCTCAATTTCAATTTAGGTTTGTTTTGACTGGCTAAATTATCTAGTTTCAACTGCTTTTGAGCTAATTTAATTACTTTGATTTTTAGATTTTTTCATTTTTAATGAACTTTATTTACTTAAACCCAGTAAAATACATGTAATGCCCCCTGCCAGCATCCTTTGCAAAGAGGGACGATGGAAGCTCTAACCCAAACACCACCGAAACCTTCTGAAATATAGGAAGTAGACATAACCAAAAGAAAAGCATGTAGGCAACCCTCTTACATACCCTGGACATCAGTCAAGAGGGGAACACCGTAGCATAAAGCCAACACATCCCATATAGTGAAGCTCATTCTCCTCACTCGATTCCTGCCCCCACTTGCACCCTTTCCCTAATAATAGGAAGAAGAAAGGCGGGAAAGGAGAGCTTGCAAGATCCCATATAGCAAGCAGACATATAACCAAGAGAACAGGCAATCCTCTTACTCCCGGACTACAATCATCCAGGAGGGGAACACCGTAGCATAGAGCCCACACATCCCACATAGTAAGGCTCATTCTGCTCAATCCGATTCCCACCCCCACTTACACTCTTTCCCTAATAACAGGCAGGAAGGAGGGAGGAGGAGAGCTTGCACACAGTTAATCCAACTCCCTCTTACAACCCACGTGGCTAGGCTCATGGGAAGATAAGGTTCAAATATGCCAAGTACATCCCACTTGGCTAGGAAAGGAACTTAAATTAGGAAACTAGTACCCTTGAAAGTTGGAGGGAAACAGTAGCGAAAAAACTACTCCCGAAACTTGGTATGAGTCACCAGCATCTTGGAACGAAAGCTACACTAATCCCCCCCTAATCCCTTCTCCTGGAAAACTTTACTGTTCTCTCCTTTTACCTCAAGTACAAGTCTCCCCAATATTTTTGTTCAATCACTCCAAATGAAAACATTCTTAACCTTACCCTAACTAATAAGTAAAGAGCCATACCTGATGCACATGTACCGAAGCCTTCGGCAACCTCTCATCTAAAACCCCCACCCAAACAATACCCAACAAATCTTAAAAAACTCTGAAAGGAGGGGAATGTTTCTATGGTAGTGGCAACACCTTATTTCCTTTCTCTACATATACAAATATAATAGAGTATATAGTCATTTTTGGCACAAATATCTTTCTTCAAAATTATCAGGAGTGTACTGCACTTTCTGGCACAAATACTCATTTTCATTGTTGGATAAAAATTATTAAATATAAAAACCATTGACAGTGTGATGGAAAATTTGGCAACGATAATCTTGTATCCAAATTTGGCATCTTTGTCAAAATTTAACAAGAAGTGTAGCCTACCAATGGAGAGGTACTTTGCCAAACCTGTTGCCAAATTGAAATCTCATCTTTTCATATAATATTTAAATACTTAGCAAAAAAATTAAAGTTAGACATTTTTCTTTTATTAGAATCTAGGTTAGGAATAATTCTATAATCTTTGGGGTACTATCGTATTCACCTAAAAGCATAAAGAGGGATTTGTGTAATTTGGGCAAACCTTAGCAACATGGGACTTCTATTATCATGGGAGCGGCTCCCACTGACCTTCATTCCCCATAGGGCCAATACCTTTCCAGTCCTGTGGGCACCACCCCAAGCCCACACTAATGATCTAAATTATTCATCTCGTAAGCTTTGTAGTGAATGTCATCCATGAAGAACCATTAAAAGTCAATTATTCCAAACAAAATTATCTTTTTGTAAAAAGCCAAAAACAATTGTAAAAACAATGCCTATGAGTAGAAATAGCAATTTATTATATAATACCACAGCTGGCCCCGGCCCTGGGCTAAAGCACAAGAATCCGCGGTTTTAGACCCCTTAAATTTTGAGTAAAAATTGGGTCCTCAAATTTCTTGTACCCCTTATAATAGATACAAAATAAATTGGTTTTTGTATGTTGCAGGGCCTAATTTATAAGCCCTATGTGCCCAATTAGTCTTTGTGATTTGAAGATTTTGATTATTACCACTATTGTTTGTAGGAATTGTACTTCACTATTTTGGAGCTTATATTTTCAAGAAAATACATTAATGTGTGAAGGAAAAATGGTTTACAGTCCAAAACAAAATAGCTTGTACATTAGCTATAGTACAAGGACAAAATAACCAAAATGTTGATACAGTTATCAGAACTCTTTGTTCATAGTAACCCAAAGATCCATGTATAATATTCACGCCAATATCTGTCTTGTTGTAGTGAATATGTTCAATGGATGAAAGTCTATTGTAAGAGGGTAAGTTATCCAACTTCACTCCAGGCCGAGCTCAAATTTGTGTCGCCGCCAAAGTGTCACTTCATAGCAAGTCCGATCAACATCTTAACATAATAGCTCGGATGTCGATCATATCTTGGCAGAGTTTCCTAATTCAATCTTCAAGGTCATAGGGTAGCGTACATGAGAAGCTTCCTCTATCACCTGCATGCTTGGACTTGAATACCGCTGGTGTGATGGGCTAGCTGCCAACCACGCCTTAAGAGCATGATTGGATTAGCCGCTTACTCACTGATACATCAGTTGGTGCGTCCTCACATGCATTGAGCTACACTATAAAAGGAGACAGACTCTCTCTCTTATGGGTATGCCACTCTCACTCTCTTTACTTTCTCTCTCTAAAGAACCAGAGACAAGAATTCTCTCTTCTTCTTTCTTCTTTCATCTTCTTCTGTCACTAACTCGACTATCGAAGAGTCATCCCCGGAACATCTTCGGGCGGTCTTTCTCACTGTTGCTGTATTACAAGATTGGTGGTACGAAGTCCAATCACCGAGAATCACTTGTTAACCACTACCTTGTCTGCATTCGACTTTCTTCCATCGTACGCCCCCGCAATTGGCGTCGTATATGAGAAATCATCTCCAGCCACAGCAAGGTTAGACCTGGTGGTGTCTAAATGCTATAATTGCGGTAGAGCCAGCCGAGAAGGTCAAGGGGGAGTTCCTTCTCATGCCAAGAGCACTAGGAGAAAGGGGAACAAAGATATTGGCTGTTGCTTAGAGGGAAACTGCAGCCCTCTGGGCAAATGCTAAGTCAGTTTCTCCCCACTAACGGTGAAGATTTTGGAGATGCAGCTACAAGACACATGGTAGTGGTCAATGACCTGAAGATGCCTGCCCACAGGGTAGGTGAATCGTCATCCGAGGTGAGAGCGGTAGGGCTAGAGGCCGCACCTCGGGGTGGCTCAATAGGCAAGGGAGCTTTGTCGCATTATGACAAGGTAAGAAGTTTTGGTGATAACCCAACTATGGCTTCAGGCAGATGTAGGGATCCATTGAGTCAATCTAATTCCGAAGTTGACCTTTTCCATGCTAGAAATGCCAAGCGAGGCAAGGAAGAAAGAGACCTGCTAGAAAAACTAATAGCAAAAGTGTTGGCTGCTGCAAGATCAATCCTCCCAGCGAGGTCAAAGGTCACAATCCCGAGTTCCATTTAAATGGAGCAACTCTTGCCAAGGTACCAAACCCCATTTACACCTAAGATTGAGGGAATAGGTTCTCCAGAGAAGTTTAACCACCCCCCAAAAAAAAAAAAAATTCACAATGTACGATGGCAAATCAAATACGAGGTTACACATCAGTCATTTTCGACAGATGATGGTGCTTTGGAACCATCTTGATGCACTGATGTGCACGGTGTTCCCCTCAAGCTTGGGTGACCTTGAACTGAAATGGTTCGAGAAAATCCCTCCAACTTCAATTGGGAGTTTTCTTTAGTTGTCTGAGTCTTTTGTTGCTCAGTTTGTCATCAACACCAAAGCACCAAAAGGCACGAGTTCTCTCTCAACTCTAAGAAGGGAAAGAATGAAATGCTCTGCAATTACAGCATGAGGTATTGGGAGTTGTGCAACGAGATTGAAGAGTGCTCAGAAGAGCTTGTGGTGGTCAGCTACAAGCTCGGATTGACTCCCGACGAGAAGCTTTAGGATAACTTGATGCTAAACCCCTCAACTGAGCAGTAGGAACATCCTCTCGGAGAGATAGATCGTTCAAACACCACAAAGAGATTCAACCACAAGAACACAAAAAATCAAACGAAAATCGAAATAAGGAACTCGCCGGTGTGTTCGGAGATGACTGTGACAATTGCAGCAATGTGGCGATGCAACGGCAATGGTGCGGTGGTGGCTCACTCACTGGTTGGCTCTCTAGAATGTTCTGGATGCAAGGTGAGTAGTGAGTCAGTTTGAATTCCCTATTTAAATGGGAACTCAAATTGCTTCATTTTTTTTACCCAAACAGTGCCAAAAGGTAGGTGCACCGCTTCAATTTCAATCCCTAGCTAAGCTCAATAGCAAACCAGATGCTGATGCGTGGCATAAAAAAGGACAGTGAAAGGATAACTTGCAGGCACTTTTGAATTCCTACATCTGGGCTACCTCAAATCATAATTGTTGTAATGTTGTAAGCAAAGATATAAAATCACGAACGGGTCAGATTATCACACAGATCAGAAGTTCTTTTGTCCAGGCCACAAAAGTTGTACGTTGAGAATCATCTATTATTGAGAAGGACAATAAGATTTGCACGGCAGCACCTTCCTCCTGTGCTTCGATTGTAAAAAATAATGAGATTCGGAGAAATTAAATTAGAAAAAAACACTTTAGTTACGATTTATTAATTTATAAACATTGCTCCTCTCCATTAAATTAAAAGGTCAACGTCAAACTAAGCGTGGACCTCCTATTATCTCTTTTAGAATTAGAACATACCTTATTAGTTATTTCTCTCCTTCCACCTTTGCAACTTCATCTCGAATATCATTTAAAATATGAAAGATATGGGATATCAATGAGTTTATATTTGTTTTCAGAATTGAAAGTTTTAAAATACATGCATTGTCTATCGAGTAATTCAGGTATACCAAATACTTGAATCTTAAAATAAATAAATTAAATACTCTAAATACTAATTTAACCTATACATATATTAAATTCAAACTTATTCATAGAAAATCTTTTAAATACATCACAGGTTACTATAAAAAAATACCAATTCAACTAAATTTATATACATCACATGCAAATCATAAACCTTACATTGGTGCGTATACATAAATATACATACATACGCATGTGTATATAGGGATAGGCTAGTGATTTTTACTCTCCTTTTACCCGATTGTACTCTTTTTTTTTTTTAACTTTATCAGGATAAATTTACCCAAATATCCACTTGTACATTTGAATAACATCCTAATTAAGACAAAAAAAGAGTGCAATTAAATAAAATGGGAGTCTGAAAATCACTATCCTAGTGATATTATTTTTTAGACCATAATAAGGGATATATTGTTTGTACAGTAAATCATCATTGATTCCATTGAACTTTAGTTTATTTTTCAATACAACCCTCGAACACTTATTTTGTTCTATTTTGACCCTTCAATTGCCACAATTGTGTCAATACAGTCCAATCCATTGATAGAGATGGGAAAAGCTATACTGTTAAATCTTGAGCTTCTTAACCTGAGCTAAAAACTGACTTAAATTAAATAAATAATGGTTTTAAGTTGGAAGAAAATACTAGATTGAGAAAACGTTAATAATTTCAAGTAAAATTGTATACATTAAATTATCATTCTACCATAACTTCATTTGAAACTGTAGATAGTTTTTATATCCATATGTTCTTCTCACTTAGATCATTGGTTTATTTAATCTAGCGTCTAAAATTAGTTTTTCATGACAATTTTTTGCACCTTTATTAATGTATTGGACTGCAATTATAAAAGTTGTAAGGCGTAAATAAAGAAAAATGTTTCAAGGTCGCATTACAAGACCAAAGTTGTAGGGACTAGTTTATAGTGTTAAGCGATGAGCGCATGTGCGCACACACATGTAAGAGAGAGAGAGAGAGAGAGAGAGAGAGAGAGAGAGAGAGATGGGGTTTATCGGTATGGTAGTGCCGTTGGTGATGAATACAGTTGTTTTGAGGAGGGACTTTGAACTCTTCGGCAGCAAATTTGAGATATATGGTGGGTGGAGCTACTTTCAGGAATGCTAAAGCTGCAAAAGAAAATATGAAATCGAACTAATCAAAGATGGTTTTTCTTGCAAGTTTTGGAGATTGAACGGAAACTTTGAAGGGAAGGTTGGGATCGGAGGTGACAATGACCTTCAACGACACCTTCCCACCACCACCGCTTGCCACCTTTTTTCGATTGCGAGCTCTTTGATCTCCTCTTTTGTGTCCTATTTCCAAATCGTACAAGAGAGTGTTTAATGCATAGGCAATTGCCGTGACAAAGAAGGCGGATTAAAGTGGACAAACGTACTCAAACTACAAAGCTATAGTCAAACTTAACATCACGAGTAGATTAAACTCTTCAAAATTTTCATACAAACTAAGAAAAACATATATATAATCTCTCGTGTACGATTATGATGTAACAATGTAACAAACATTTATCTCAAGATATCTTAATGAGATAATAGCATTGTAGCTTGCAAATACATGCGCACAGACATTAGGAACTTATCGCAGGCGTCTCTAATATTTACAAAATAAATCCCTCAATGTCTGAAGGAAAAATGGTTTTCAGTCCAAAACAACATAGCATGTACATTAGCTATAGACCAAGGACAAACTAACCAAAACTCTTGATACAGTTATCAGAACTCTTTATTCATCTTAAACACAAAGATCCATGCATAATATTCATGCTAGAATCTGGCTTCTTGTAGCGAATATGTTCATTGGATGTCAGAGCCAATACTAACATAACCACAAAAGTTTATATATTGCGTTATGGACATTTATGTGTGTGTGCGCGGACATGTGTAAATCACGTAACCTAAACATAACCCACAACATTTGATGGATTGTCCTTGTAAAAGCAAGAGACAAGTAGAGCAAAAACATAGCAATAGCTCAATGATACTAACCTTTCTTTGATAGACAGATAAAAATATAATGGACACATTTGGATATACAATTATCTCTTCCATTTTATTAAGATCCCAATTTGCATTATAGAAATTAGTACATAATTCTTCAATAGTTAAAAAGATCCACAGGGAGATAAGAGAAGCTAATACAAAAGGCTTGTCTTTATGTTCAAGTATTCGTTTAGATATCGCAAATATACACGCCAATAAACAAAGCAAAAACAAGTCATGCTTCCTATCATATGCAAATATTTCTTCTTCTTTTTTTAAAAAAAATTACTTTTATAAACAAATTTGTCTATCAACTTATTAGAATTGGTAATACAAATAAGATACAACATGACCATTTTTTTCTCAACTTTGAAATGTCGA
>BRYE01000011.1:9305926-9308426 GCA_030159115.1 Actinidia arguta var. hypoleuca | reverse complement strand
ATGGAAAACATTAGAGGCTTATCCTGCAAATTGATGATAGAATTATGTAGGAATGACATTTTGGAGGGGAAATCCCCAATTGGGAGAGCTGTATAGGGTAAATACCTCATTAGGTGATTTACTATCCTTTGAATCGAACTGATAAATATGGCCAGGTGTTTCTGAGAATAACAGGGATCTCAATGGACATGCATCATCTGGAAGAAAATCTTTAAGCAACTGCTCCTTCATAATGGAAATCTTTGTCTACAATTTGAGCCTTAAGCCACCAATATAAGCAAAATAGTATATTGGCTGATTCAATCAATGTTACATGGACAACTGAATGTATGAAGTGCCTACGTCAAACATTGATACTTTAGTGAACACATGGAATATTTGTTTGGCATGCATAGTTGGACATTCACACAACAACATGTATAGTAATTTGACTTTACGAAATATTATGCGTAAAGTCTAACATCGTACATGGAATGCTTTAAAACATTTTGCAAACACCATTATACCACTTGAAAAATGAAAGTCTCATATTAGGATATATTTTTGCCATCTCCCCATGTCCTTTGACATGGATATTAGAGGAATCTAACCTGACACATACTTGCGTCGAAACCCCACCCAAGCCCAACAGTGAAGATTTATGCCTGCAAACAAAGACACATTATTATCATATTTAAATGGGAGTGATGGGCCATTTATTTTCATTTGTTGGTATGAGCTAGTCTATGTTTTGCGAACATTTGGAGTTATTACTTTATGAATGCATTACAGGCAAAAAGGGTAAAGGAGGGACACGGGGTGGGACATAATCTAAATTAGTAATGTCTTCCCTAAAAATTCCAAATGCTAAATAACCAATGGGAATGGTCCTGCCAAGATAGGAAATTGTATACAATAGGTTTAATTGTATACAACAGCTTAAGAATTTTAATGATGTGGCTCCGAAGTTAAATATTCAATGGTAGAGGATTGTGCCATTCAATTAACAGACTGAATTTATGAATCCAAACCTATTTCAATGAATTCGAATGAAATAAATATTTAAAATCCTTAACTGAACCGTACCACCTCCACCCAAGTATTTATTGGTAGTCTAACAAATATGTAATCCATTCACCAATTATTGTATTCAAACATTAGAAATGCAATCTCATTAGATATCAATCAAATCACCTGTCCAATCTAGCCAATTAAATAGGCCCTTACTTGGTAAAAAGATGTTATTCAACACCTGTCCATAAGAAAAGATCATAAAAGGCCTAGTGCTATGACGATAAGTTTTGTTTTTTACATTTTAGGATATATCTAATTGCTACAGGACTACACTCCATGGTTGAATTGTAGTGCCATTTTACCTTTTCAGCCCATTCCTGTGTAATTTTATTATTAAAGCATTAATAGATTTCTTTTTGCCGATCAAATAAAAAAGTCAATTCCATTGACAGTGAAGATTAAACAGATCAGCCAAAAAACAAAATTCCAATGTGTGTGTGAGAGTGAGTGAGAGAGATGTGTTTGGAATCACCCATGAACTAACTTGTGAAACTTCTTGGGAGAAAGCAAACAAGAGCGGATAAAGAAGGAGAAGATAGTACAAGCTGGAGGAAAAAGGAGGACGAACAGAAAAAGTTGTCAGTCGTGTTAGAACATCTTTCATAAAATACCTAGGCAGTTGATAAATGGGTACAACAGCAGTCATTCTGCCAAGTAAATATTTTAAAAAGGGTTCATACTTTAGAGCTTATTTTTGACACTACTCAGCTACACCATCAAAGATGCAAACAGCTATTCTCTCAGCTGTTTTATACGTCCCCTGCATTAAGAGAGAAATGAAAATAATGAAGCAAAGATGAAGTAACCGCAAGCGCAAAACTCAACACTGGAATGCTAAATCCAAAAATAAAGATGGTATCATACATATACACAACGGAACATATCAGATAATACTAATATAAGAGCTAGATGAAACACAAAAGTTGATAAATAAGAAAGGGTTGCTTATTGGAGAACTTACCCTCATTGGCGGCAGAGGTGTGATGACTGCCCATCAAAGGAAGACAAGAAAGAGCCCTTGAATGTATTGATCTTAAGTAACATTTCGCCTACCTGAATCAGGAAATCAGTTTGTGAGACAAAAAATCAAGAATGGATATTATATTTTCAACAAGTGATAAGTGACACTTGAAAATGCTTAGTGGAAGATAAACTTGATAAAAAAGAACTTCCCTTCTCTTTTTTCTGATAAAGCTGGTTGTGATCACTTGTTTTATCCAAGGTCCAAAAATCTAAAAGCAAAAATTACAATTAGGATCCAAAACATCAAATGAAATATAGCAGATAGTTAAAATACTCTCATGATCAGAAATGACAAATAGAATTGAGTACCACAGAAAAAACGGAAAGTTGCTTTGTACTTGATTTATCAACCCAACAAATAGTTCCAAAGACCTAACCCCTCTCCTTTTCAAAAAAGTTAATCAAAAAGATGTTGTGGCGGGAA